>APFE030675201.1:0-31577 GCA_000404065.3 Pinus taeda
TCACCGAAGAGTGAAGGGTGACTGAGTGAGGTGGTGGGGGTGTTAGGTAGGAATTTTCCTGATCTATCTCTGTTTCTATGAGGCATGAAGCAAAAGGACTTCTTTTTTTGATTGCTTGTGTGTTTCTTTTCCTGTGCTCCTGCAAAATGAAACAAATTGATTGCAAACTTGAAATTCTAATCTACACTTGTGGAATTGAAGGTTAAATCTATGAAAGCAGGAAAGCTAATCTATGAAAGCAAGAAAGGCTAATCTACTTTTCCATGAATGAAATTGCATAATGGAAATGAAATAAACTACTTAGAAGAAAGTGAGAGTAAGGAATTAGAAGAAAAGAAACAATTACTAATACTCTGACGCTTCCTCGGCAACGGTGCCAAAAAGATGGTGAGCTCCAGTATTGTAGCAATAATGCTACAACTCCTGAGGCTTCCTGTCTCTCATTTTATCAACCCGGTTGTTCGTACAAACTTGGAAGCGACGGTGCTATATGCACAAGTACTAACTCTTGTCGCAGCTGTCACTTGATCAGCTGGCACAAGTCCGCTAGGGCTCAAGCCAACTTCTATGGCTCACAGAAGAAGCTTTATCAATGATGGATGAAAGCTAGCTCAAAGGAGACTAATCTACTTGACAAAAATGAACTGGAAGCAAATCAAAGCATGTAAACCTAGGAAACCCTAATTTAACTAGTCTAGCCTCTATAATGCAAATGACGTGAAGGAAACTTCTACCAATGCTGCTGTTACCTCTGATAAGTGGAAATGCATGGATCTAAACTGCTTGCATCATAAAAGACAGGTTTTTGTATTTTTCCTTTAAGTGGATGGGATGATTGTGATTGTGTGCTAATTTGGGTTTGGTTGTGCAGATGGGATGGAGAAGGAAGGAAGGCGTGGAACAGGTTGGGGAGGCTAGGTGAGGTCCCTATGGACCCTTAGCATCCATCCACAGAGGTTTTCCACGTTCAGAAGCTCGGCAACTGAGTGAATGGCCTCCTACAGGATGTCTGCAGGGGATCCTACAGGATACTCAGAGGTTACTACAGGATAGTCCTGTAGGTCTTCTACAGGATGTTCTGTGCAATTCTACAGGATGCTTGGCCATGAAGGGTTGAAGAGATGGAGGAGTGATGGAAGGGTAGGAAGGGATGTGAGAGGTAGGGATCAGGCTGGTGATGGCTCAGAAGTAGAAGGATGAGATGGGAAACAGGCGTAGGGAGTGTGTTGAAGTGATGTCTGTGAAGGGTCAAGGAATGAAGCTACGTGAGGAATGGGAGATGTTTAGGAAAGGACAGAACGCAATGTAGGTCAAGGTAGCATAGTTGCATGCAGGATCACAGTGGAAAGGATGGTAATGAAACGAGAGGGAGAAGAGTGTAAATGAAACAAATGATCAAAACTGTTTATCAAACCAGAATTGCATCGACCTACATTAAGTGTGCCATGATTTCATTTAACCGTAATCCAAAATGCAAAGGGAAATACGTATGGGGTTGTGATGAAGAGATGTGTGATGAATGTAAACGACAAGGAAGCATCTAAATCCAAATCATAACTGTATCAAACAAAGTAATGCGTGTTTTTGGTGGCTAGTTATGGACTGCACCCCAATCTTCAAGAGAGATGGCAGTGAGCCTTAACAACCATTTTTTTATTATGAGAATACAGCAAAGACACATAAACATAAACAAGGGAGGTACTGGGCGCTTGAGATGGGCCCAACCCCAAGAACTACAGCCTCCCAAGAGAGATTTAGAGCTGGTGCAAAGCTGGATCCATTTTTATTAACCAAGAATGAAAAATTACATCAAAATTGTCCACAAGGAGAGCTTGAGAAAGAGCTGAAAGTAAAACTAATCCATGGCCTACAAATCAAATTACAAGCTAGCTAACTAATGGCTAAAACAAAATGACTAACTACCATCTAAAAATGACTATCAAATAGCTAACAACTAGCTGCCTACTAGCTCCCTACTAGCTAACCAAAATGAGGCCATAAGCTCTCTTATTTATACAAATTCGAGGACCCAACAGTCCTCCTAAAAGTTAGGGACTCGGCTGCCCAAGACTTGTAGTTAACAGCAGTCCAACTTGACTTGCTTGGCTGCCCTTGACTTGTAGTTAACAGCAGTCCAACTTGACTTGCTTGGCTGCCCTTGTGCTCATTGATTCGGTGGCCTTTGAACTCCGACTTGCTTGGCTGCCCTTGTGCTAATTGATTTGGTGGCCTTTGAACTCCGAGCTGATGGTGGAGAATTCGAGGTAAGGGCCCATAAATGAGGGGGACACCTTCCTACAAATCCTCTAGCTTGTTCTCCCACGAATTTGGCTGCCAAGTGCTCATTAAGACCTTCAATTTTGTCCCCAAGTTGACCAACAAGGCTACACAAAGCACCCATTAGACTTGTTGGCATAATGACTAACCAAATTCACTCTATTAACATAAAAATAATCAAAAACATGCAATAAACAAATGAGAATGGTGGATCAAGCCAAATTAGGAAGTTGAATGAGCCCAAATAATTGTACATTTTTGGGGCTCATTACTCTGCAGGTCTGCTCAGCTCTTTGCATCTGCTTCTGTCTCTTCTATCTCCTTCTTCTTACTGTTCTCGCTTTTGTTCTCTGTTCATTCATCGATTAAAGCCAATACGTCCTTGACTGTTCACCTCCTCTTCCACCTCTTCGGATCGCCTGCTATTGTTCGATTTGAATTCCCTGCCTCTACATCATCGCCACTGTGTAACGTCTCACAGGGAAGTGGCCACTTGTCCTTTCACGAACTATGCCAGCTCTTCCTCAAACGGTTCGGTATCTTGGTTACTTTGTCTAATGATTGATCTGCCAACTCAGCGGTCCAATCAGACTTCAACCTTTATGTACCGAATCTTATTTCTCTCATCAAATTAGGTTTTCCATTGGGCACAATCTCTACTGCTAGATCTGAAGCCCCCAGATCCTATGGTGTTCACTCTTATTGCATGGTTGACTTGCTCAGATGTTAGTCCACGATGAGAAGCGATTTTCTCTCTCATCCGCCAGACACACATCTTTCACTGTATGGCATCACTGGGTCTCCTGACAATTCCGCTTACCACCCAAAACACCTCCAATATTCTGCTAGTTTTGGAGCACAGGACCCGCCTTTCACTTTAGTGCTTTTCCCACGGTTTTCTGGCTTCCCTTGTGAATCGCACATCAGAAATGGCCTCTGTTTTCTGATACTAACTTCCTAACTACTAGTTTGCGTCTTGCATGGTCTCTATGGGCCTTAGTCAGCGTGCTTTGACCGAGGTCCTCGTCGTTCCTTGCTCGCTACAAACTGCCATTGTCCAAAGGTCTTCCTGATAGCTCACTGTTCGCAAGTTTTTGAAGTCTGTCATCACTTGATACAGTCATAGAACTTTGAAAGTTTCATGGATCCAATTCGGATCATTGTGAAGGTTAGTTCTTGGTCACATTTAGGTTTCTACTCTATGACATTTTTTGACTTAGGTTTTCATTCCAATTTTCTTGTTTTTTTTTTTTTTCTAAGTAAAGTCTAATCTATATTAAGGTAAGAAAATATTTATAGAGGTTACATCATTCGAGAGGGGCCATGCCCAGCCCTCTAACAAAAACAGCTGAAACAGACTATCTTTCCAGTGAGACCCCATTACAAGATTTTGTCCTTTTGTGTTCCTTGGACAGCAGACATACAGAGACCAGACTCTTGGACAACAGACATACAAGAACCAGACTCTATAGAGCCTGTAGACACTAACATTTGAAACTGTATTGACTAGAGACAAACCTTCATGAGAAGGCAGAGGAGTAGAACTAAGAGCGACCAAACTATGAACCGACAAAGACATAGAGAAAACTAAGCCAAAACCTGGAGAATAGTGACCAAGGAAACTCAGGAAGGGTGACTGGGCTACTCCGGTGGCTTCATCTGCTCCGGGCTAGGTGTATCGAGCCAAATAACCATATCCTCGTCCCACTGAAGCTGTCCTTCTGAGCCTGGCTGTATTGAGCTGTGTCCTTCCTCTCTGTCCTGAGTATCATGAACCGGAGGCAGAATTTCCTGCTCAGATGGAACAAAATCCGAATTCTCCTGGACTTGGGCCGGCGGAGGCTGACCAACCGGCGCAACAGCAACTAGGGGACGGGGCACGCGGTGGACCCTCCCATTCATATCTCCCAACAAAATTTCGCTGGACTGAAATCTTGCAGGGGCCTGGGAAGAGGAAGGATTGTCTTCAGGAGCCGCCTCCGAGAGGTAAATTGATAAATTCACTATGACATCTGACCACAGGAGCCTTCCAGGAATTCTGAGACGGATTGGCTGGTAGGAATCCGACAGAAGTAGAAATTCCTGCTCAGAGCTGGAGGATGAATTTGCCATGGCCTCCATGGGAGCGATAGAAAGCACCTCCTCACCGTCGAAGGCAATGCGAATGCCAGATCTCCCTTCGCGTCGAGGCACACCTCTACTGCGCACCATAACACCGAACGCGAGGGCAATAAGACCCTGCTTCACCACCCTGAGACGTCCAGTAGGTGAAATCTCATGCCATAAGCCGACCTCGAATGTCTTGTTCCAGTTCTGGTATGACTGGGCCTGTCGATTAAATAACAAATCCATTGCCTTCATCGCCGGCAGAGGACAAGGATCCCTCATCCCTTCGCACGTCAACTTCTGTGAAAACTCGCTCGGCTTGAAGGCGCCATCCTTCCACTGTTGCAACACCATTATATCAATTGCCATGGGAATTAAATGTAATCCTATCACCGCTGTCTTGAAACGCAAACCCATCCTGTCAACCACATTCCATGCGTTGTGACAGATGCCTGCATTAAAGGCTCGT
The DNA here is from genome assembly GCA_000404065.3 of Pinus taeda. Lineage (NCBI taxonomy): Eukaryota > Viridiplantae > Streptophyta > Pinopsida > Pinales > Pinaceae > Pinus > Pinus taeda. The sequence continues at coordinate 4,853 of APFE030675201.1, forward strand.
ATTATCACCCGCATCCGGGTGGATTTGCTCTCTCGGAGCTTTGTCCTGCAATATCAATGCTTTCAGCTAATCTCTTTGTTCTCTGTTGGGTAGACTGTCTAGTGCTCCTTCAAAGTGAATGCCCTTTGCCTCCACTCCAAGGTTTGCAAGTAGATCAGCCAGTTTATTCCCTTCTCTCTTGGTGTGCTTAAAGGTGATGGCTTGGTTTTGAGAGAGACAGTTATTAATTAGCTCCAACCTGTAAGCCATCCTCCAGCTGCTACTTATTTTGTGAATAGAAGATCCATTCTGAAGCTTTATGGCCATTCTGATTAAGATTTGCGAGTCTCCTTCTATGATGAGGGGAAATAGGTTTTTCCTGTGGGCAATTTTGAGGCCTCTCCATAGCCCCTCCAGTTCTCCTGAGTTATTAGTGTCCCAGCTTATAGAACCCATGAAAATTTCAAGACGATTGCCATCATGATCCCTAAAAGCTCCTCCATATCCTGCTTGGCCTGGGTTTCCTTTGGATGCTCCATCAAAATTTAGTTGGATCATGCCGATTGGAGGTGGAGACCAGGCTTTTATTTCCTGAGTAGGACGAAAAGGCTTGCAGCCAGTGCTTGGGTTGAAGTTTATCCTTATGCGCCATTTATCCTAGACCGCTTTTTCATTTGGCGAAGTGGGAAAGTCTTCAGGATGCCAATCTTTGAGAGAAAGAGTTTCCATTATGTTTTGATGGAGGATGTTCCACAATTTGTCTAGCGGCATTGATTTGTCCTTGAAAATTCTCTGATTGCATTCTTTCCAAAGATTCCACATTAGTAGGCCTGGGATGAGTTTCCAGAGTGAAGTAAGAAGAGAGCTTTGAAAAGGGGATCGGCCTCCTTTGTTGATGGTTCCCTTGAGGTCGTTCTGTTCTCTTCTTTCATGTTGACAACAAAAGGCTATCTCTTCCCATAGTTTCTTTCCTTCTGAGCAGTTCTGCATGAGATGTAGTGCTGTCACTTCCTCCTGTCTGCACATGTGACAAATGGATGGTCCTGCAAAACTTCTTTTTCTTAGGTTGTCCCAGGTTAAGATTCGATTATGACAGAGGAGCCAGAGAAAGGTTGAAACTTTTGGCCAGTTGGCCTTGTGCCAAACTTTTTCCCACAGGCTATCTTTGTTTATCTGATCTTGTATGATAATGTTGTAAGCCTCCTTGGTATTGAAGATTCCTTTTTCTCCATGTCCCCATCGTAGGATGTCCGGGTCTTCTGAAATGCTTATTTTCCTCTTTTGTAGTTCGGCTTCTAGCGCTTGCTGAGCAGGACGTGAGCTATGCGGAAGGAGCGTGGGGACCTCTTCCCATTTGCGGTGGTCCTGTGTTACAACATCGGCCCAAAAGTGACATACTTTTTCTCTTTGGTTTGTGTCCCTATCCTCAGGTGGGAAATCTTGCAGTACATTGCTCAACTTGGGCATCTGCTGCTAGGAATCGTCCCAGAATCGTGTCGTTCTTCCATTCTTTATTTCCCAAAAACAGTGCTCTTGTATGAGGGATCTGTGTTGTATGGCTGCATTCCATATTGCTGATCCAACACTAGTCTCAGTCATACGCAGTCGTTCCTCCATTGGGCAGTTTCTAGCATACTTGGCTGTCCAGAGGGAAGCCCAAGGAGTGTTGGGATGGGCCAACCATCTCCACCAAATCTTGGCTCCCATCGCTCTATTATTGTGCTCAGGATCTCTAAGGCCTATGCCTCCTGTATGTTTGGGCAAGCAGACCTTCTCCCATTTAAGAAGCGCCCATTTTCTGTTTAGTCCTGAGCCTCCCCAAAGAAAGTTCCATTGAAGATTCTTGATCTCTTTGAGGACCCATTTGGGTGCCGCAAGAATGGAGAAAAGGTAGAGCGGCATGGAGTTGAGAACAGATTTGATGAGAACTATTTTGCTGGCCATGTTCAGTGACCGATGAGTCCATAGGAGAAGGCGGTTTTCTAATTTTTCTAACAGCAGCTTCCAGGAGGAGTGCTTGAGGGCAGAACTCATAAGAGTGGCTCCTAAGTACTTGGAAGGCAGGGAGGCTGCAGTGAAGCCTAGAATGCGCTCAATGGCCCATTGAGTAGGCACAGGGGTATTGAAGAAGAAAATTTGAGATTTGACACGGTTTACAAGTGCACCAGAAGCTTCAAAGAAGGTGGAAAGGATGGATTTAACTAGCCGAGCTTCTTGGACCGAAGGATGCCCAAATAGCATGTTGTCATCTACGAATTGCTGGTGGGTATGGGTGGATGAATTTTGAAAAGAGAGCCCTTTTAATTGCCCATCTTGCTTGGCCGTCGTGATACTTCTCCCCAAACCTTCAGCCATGATGATGAAAAGAAATGGGGAAAGAGGATCGCCCTGCCTAATGCCTCTGGAGGGTCTAAAGGTGGCAGAGGGGGAGCCGTTAATTAGAACAGAGAAAAAAGCTGAGGATAGGAGACTTATAACCCATCTGACCCATGAGTGAGCAAAGCCAAAAGCTATTAGGATTTTTTGAATGTAAACCCAATTGAGGCTGTCAAAAGCTTTGGAGAGGTCTAGTTTGAGAAGCATACCTGGCTTTCTGGTCTGCTTTAGGGAGTGAATTATTTCATGCGTTAGAATAATTCCATCCGTGATTTGACGCCCTTCAACATATCCTGACTGTTCAGGTGAGATGATGAGAGGAAGGATCTGTTTGAGCCTGGTGGCAATAACTTTGGAGACTATCTTGTATATCATATTGCAGAGGGCGATAGGCCTGTATTTGTCCGGGGTGTTGGCGTCCTCTCCTTTAGGCACTAGGGCAATAAAGGTTGCATTTAAGCCTTGGAACATCCATCTGAGCTCTCTAGACTCCTCCACTACCTGCCAAACTTCGTTTTTTATCAGGTCCCAAAATTTGTGAAAGAAGTTTGCTGTAAACCCGTCCGGCCCAGGGGCTTTTCCTTCTTTCATGTTCTGCACCACCTCTTCCACTTCCTGCATACTAATGGGTTTGATTAGTAGACTGTTGTGCTCCTAAGTGATGATCTTGGGAATGTTCTGAGTGATTTTGTTGATGGCCGGCATTCTGTCTAAGTCTGGCTCCTTGAGGGTTTTTTGAAGTAATTCATGAATTCCTTTTCAATGCCCTCATGCGTTTCAACCTTTTCGCCTTGCTCATTATGAAAATGTGTGATTTGGTTTATCATCCTTTGCTGAACTGTGGATTTATGGAAGAATTTTGTATTCTTCTCCCCACTTTTGAGCCATCGAATTCTAGACTTCTGCCGCCAAAGGATCTCCTCCTGCTTGGCTCTGTCTAGTATTTTGGATTCAATCTCTTGTTCTTTCATGGAGAGATCCTCTGTGCGCCCGCCACTAATGATGGATTGCTGCACCTATTTCATTTCCGCATTGAGCCGGTTTTGATCTTCAAAGATATTGCCGAAAATCCTTTGGTTCCATTGTTTGAGGGCTTGTTTGAGGTTTTTTAGTTTCTGTTGGAATCTGGCCATTTTGGAACCTTCCGTTACCTTGAAATTTGTCCAAGTTGACCTGACCAAATTTTCAAAATCTGGGTGGGCAAACCAAAATTCCTCAAAACAAAAGGGGTGTTGGAGATTGTTACCTGGCCGGTTCCATTGAAGCTCTATGGGCCAATGATCCGAGCCGGAGCAGGGGATGATTGAGGCTGTGAATTCTCCACCAACCTTGGTAGCGTTGTCAGAGATTAAAAAGCGATCAAGGCGGGAGGCGATTTGGTGCGCGCCTGTTCTTTTGTTTGTCCATGTGAAGATGCCATTATTTGTTGGAATGTCCATTAACCAATTGCTATTGATGAAATTTCTGAGAAGGCCATCATCGATGTTTGAATTGAGTCTGCCTCCTCTCTTTTCATCCATACCGACTATCATGTTATAGTCTCCTCCAGAAATCCACAGGGGGAATGGTCGGTCTCTATTGAGGTCTAACAAAGTGTTGAGGAGTTGGATTTTTTGAGCTGTTTCCTGTGGGAAATAGACATTTGTTAGCAGTCCATGAGCATTCGTCCCTGAGAGGTGGAATGTGGCTTGTATGAAATTTTTATTGGCTTGAATATTGTTCAGATTGATGATCCGGGCGTCCCAAAGAATTGCTAAGCCTCCTGAGGTGCCTTGTGCATCTACTGCTGCGACTAGCCCACCTGGCCAAGCCGTTGCAGCTATTTTATCCAAAAGCGCAGAACAGCATTTCGTCTCCTGCAGAAAAAGGATACTAGGTTTTTCTTGCTTCAACATATTTTTTAAGATTCTTCTTTTCCTAGGGCCATTAAGGCCTCTTATGTTCCAGGATATTAACTTCATTGGGAAGGGTGGGGGGTGGTGTCGAAGTACTTAGACAGCTTGGCATATTGCCCTGAGCCCACCAGAATTTCTCCTATCTGGATTGTTCGCTCTAGGGTAGATTTCCTTCCCCTCTTTTTATTGTCTTTGGTGATGAATCTTCCATCCCAATGATTGCCAATCTAGACCCCAAGAGAATGTTTCTTCAGTGCTCTGCCTAAAACTTCCACTAGGTTGTCCACTTGCTGTTCAGGGATTCTTTCAAAATTTTTCGTGCGACATGCTTCTTCCAAACCTGGGATGTCCAGCTCTCCAATATCTAGCGGCTCCTGGTCTTCATCCATGATTTGGGGCGGTTGGAGAAATTCTTCAGTTTCTGTCAAGGCTTTGCCACTTTGCTTGGTTAAGTCCATGTCCATTTTTTCGATTTACTTTGATATGCTTTTGCTGCTTGCTGCCCAGCGATCTGGACTTGTGATCTGTCGACCTCTTGGGTTTGACGTTTCCCCTTGTTGCTGTAGTTGGATGACATCTTCATTCTGCTGATCCTTTGCCGAATCTTTTCCATCTGTGCTGTTTAATGGTGCAAATCTGTTACTAGTGCTTGCCTTGTTTCTCATGTTAGCCTTGGTGCCATTGGTAGCTTTTTTATTCCCTCTTCTTCGGTTGACCACTTTGGTGAATCCATCATTGGGAGGATTGTTGGGTGTTTTATTTAGAGGGCAGTCTCTATATAGATGTCCAATGTCATGGCATCGTCTGCATCTGAACGGGACCTGCTCGTAATCTATCACTTGGACCCATTCAGTATCTTCATGGAAGAAGCTCATCGTGTCTGGCAATGGCTGCTTGAGATCCATGTAAACACAAATCCGGGCATACGAAGTGTGCAGGAAAAGTCTTGTTTCCTCTGCAACCCTTACAAATTCGTCTATGGAGTTTCTGATTTCCTTCAGAGATGTTTCTTCCCAATATTCCCAAGGCAAGGAGTAAAGCCTTATCCACATTGGTGCACTACTCATATCTTATTTGTCAGGGTTGAATCTCTCTACCCAACCTTTAAGAAACAGGCCTGCGGAGTTAAAAAAATATGGACCACCTTCCAGGATTCTGGTGCGGTCCTCCAGACAGTTGAAAACAACAGTGAAGAAACCTTTAGCTCCTAAATGGAGGGTTATTTCTCCTTTTGGACGCCATACAGTGCTGATCCAAGCTCCGAGAGCTCTTTCTGTAGGCCAGATCCCTATAAACTTGCCTATTAAAGCGTGGTCATCCATGTACTGTATTCGTGCATTTATTCTTTCACTTGGGAAAAAAACCTTTGGTCTATTAGCAGCTACAGGTTTGTATGTAGAGGAACTTACTGTTTTCCTGTTGTTTGCCTCAGAGTTTGGATTGTTTTGCTGATCTTTGCTTATATTGCCGCTGCCATCGTCATTAGCATTGTACTGGTCTTCTGCATGCTGTGCATTGTCTTTTGGTGAAGGGGGCGGCTCCTGGCCAACCCCCTGAGGGGGCATCACAGCTGCTGCCCGAATACGTCCTTTCCCCTGCGCTTTGCCGCCCTAGTGCTACCGAGGGCACCTGGCTTGACAGTCCTGCTGGCTGCAGGGCTCTGTCAAAACCCCAAGGTCGCGTCCGTTGCTTAGATTTTTCCAGTCATTTTAAGATGTTGTTCATTCCAATTTTCTTGTTATGCTTCAACATCTTCATGTATTATGGGCTTCATCTTGTCTCTAACCACATAAAATTATTTATGATTAGTGTTTGGCCTTAATTTGGATAGGATTTTAATTATGATGGTATTGAATTTTTATTAAAGTTCTTTTAGGAAAAAATCCCTCACGTAGTTGAAATATGTAATATTTATTCATAATATTTATTAAGGGTTTTCATCCCTCGTTAACTCATAACTTTGTATTTTAATATATGACTTAGAGTTGAACCCTTCATGGCTAGAAATGAAATATTTATTCTTCGATTTTAGGGAGCAATATGAATTGTATTATTATTTTGAGTTAATATATACATGGTTATGCCTTCTATTATTTTAATAGTTGTATTTTACTTCTTTTTCCTCATGCATGTGCGAAATGCTATTACTTAATACTCTTGTTTACAACTATCAATGCAATATGAGCTATTCATATATTATTTCTTACATTTGGTATTATGCAATAAACTTGTATATACTACAATTTATCATTACTATGGTTGTATATCTATATGTACTTTCTTAATAACTAGTTTTAGAAGATATAGACTAGGCCGAAATCCTTGTGGACTCCCATCATTGGAGACCACCTAAGGACCCCTCTAATCCCTACTATACATTTTCTAGGACTATTTGTGGCTTGGCCAATCAACGAGGTTATCTTACTTGTCATGACCTATAATAGTTATCCTAGACATAAACCTTTTTGTTTTATTCCAGTATTTCCTTAAGACAATTGTATGCAAATTACTTCTTCCTGCAATTCTTTCTACCTTAGTTATATCTCCCTATTTTATATTCATATCCAGTTTTACAATGGGCACAAAGATTGGCTCCTATTCAAGGTTTCTAGTTAAACCCTTAATCAATATTCGTTGACCTGGTGCCTCGAGTTTTCCTGCAAAAAATTATTCCAAATACACATATATATACAAGTATTTTCAATAACAAAAGGTTAGAAATACCCATCGATTTAGTTATGTGAATACATCTAGGAAACATAAGAAAATAACTTTAATTTCCTAAAATTCAGTCATCACTCTAAACTCAAGAAATAATATATTTATCAAATAATCATTTCCAGGTAGGTATATATACTTATTTTGAGCTATGAATTATAATATTCTCCCCCAAGCTCTACTCCTCCCTACTAGAAAATGAACTTACGATATTTTCTTCAGCTTCACCTCCTTAACCCTTTAGCAACATCCTACTAGATTTAGTGTTCAGGTCCATTATTCTTCTCCCACTAGCGTTTATTTTCAAATTTGACTACGTTTATCTCCCACAATCCTTTTTACACACGTTCCACCGATGACATCTATCTCCAACCATGAAATTTTGGTGGTTTTTATTTGTCAACAGTTCAAATGAATGACAAAAATGAGGTTTTTCCTTCTTTTTTTCATGCCCCTTGTTGGGCATAATTGATTCCAACTATTCTTTTGGTAGTTAGGAGTCTAATCCAAAAGATATCCTTTAATACATTTACAAGAATAATAACACACAAAAATAGTTTTTGTTTTTATTATTCAAAATAACTATTAACATTTTCACACCATACTACTTGTTCCACTTTCACATTTTAGTCACATGTTCAATATAAAAGTAATAAAAAATAGATTTACGAGGGGTATTACATCTCTCCTCCCCTTAAAAAGGAACACCATCCTTAGTGTTTACATGCTTCCACTTTCCTTGGAATAACATGGTAAAAGATTCTTTCGTTTCATTTTCCATCTCCTAGTTGGCCTCCTCAGGAATAAAGTGTTTCCATTGTACTTTAACCTAGGCGATGGCTCAATTCTAGATTGTAATTTCCCTCTGATCCAGAATTTGTAAAGGCTTGACATGGGACTCACCTTTTGGTTTTGCCTGTACAACATTCCAATCAATAATATGAGTAGCATCATGAGTATACTTTTCCTAAAGAGACTTATGAAATAAATTATGAATGCTAATTTGGGATGGTATTGCTAGCTGGTAGGCCACTGACCAACCTTGGCTAGTATCTCAAATGGCCCATAGAATTGAGGGGCTAGCTTAGAAGAGTTCCCCAAATTTATGCAACTCTGTTTTGGTATTAATTTAATATATACATGCTTTTCCCGTTGAAATTATTTATGTTTCCTTTTTAAGTGTGTGTGATGTTTTTATTTTTCCTACGCTTATTTTAGTATTTGTTTGATCTTTTTCGCCATATGTTCCATTTCCTATAGAAAATAGGTCTTTAACATGATATTATCTTTAAGTTGACTCCAACATAAGGGAATATGGCACTTATTTCCATACAAAAATTTAAAAGGACTCATGTTGAGTGATGTGTGATAACTATTGTTATTGGAAAACTCCACTAAATACAAGAAATCCTCCCATTTCGTGGGCTAGTACATTACGTACATTCGTAGCATGTATTCAAGGACCTTATTAAATCTATCTATTTTCCCATGAGTTTGTGGATGGTAAATAGTGCTGAAACATAGTTCTATACCAATTGTAGTAAACAATGATTTCCAAAAGTTAGAAGTGAATTTTGTGTCCCTATCCTATATAATAGTCTCTTGTATTCCTTGAAGTATGAAAAATTATTTTATGAAGACTTCTACCAATTGTGTAGCTCTATAAGTAGACTGAATAGATATGAAATGGGTAGCCTTAGACAACTTGTCTACCACAACCATAATAGAATTATGTGGTTTTTGATTGCTCTATAATGTATTAATAAAGCCTAATGAAATTAGTTCCCATTTTCATTATGGTATAGGAAGGGGGCTCAATAATATCTTTAGGTGTTGATGTTTCATTGTTAGCTGCTAACGTTATCGGAACCTTGCCAAACATTGATCTATCTCCTTCTTCATACCAGGCCAAAAAAATTCCTTTTTAAGGGTGGTGATGTTTTTTTGATAATCTAAATGAGATGAGAAGGGTCTCTTGCAGTGTTCATATAATATCAATCTTTTAACTCTAATAACATCTAGAATATAAATTATGTTCTCATATGTTAACATCCATTTTCCTTAACTACATAATTTGGTTGTTTTCTTTGGTTAGTTTTAATTTCCATATTTTCACAATGTGATTATATCTCTTATCTTCTAATGTTTCAATCTTCATCTATACAATAAGATTTTTTTCATCATTACTAATTGTTATTTCACAAAGTGGTTTTAAACTTCAACTTGGCATGTCTTCCAGCTTTTTTTAATTTCCATTTATTTGTTTGATATCAAAATCATATTCAATTATGAATGTCATCCATCTAGATTGCCTGACATTCATGTTAGGTTAGCCAAGAAAATATTTTAAACTTACATGATCAGTAACTAAGAAAAGTTCTTTCCAATTAAGTAGTGCCACCAAAATTTTAAACTTGTGGATGATTGCAACTAACTGAAGGTCATAACTACATAGTTTATTTCATGCTCGTTTAGTTTCTGGGAGTGTTATGGAACCAGCGCAAGAAAAAGATAGAAAAGATAGATCAATGCCTTAGAATTCAGCCTCTTCGAGGGGCAACCTACTTTACATTACATAAATGAACAATTCTTTGATGATACAAATGAAAAGACCTCCTTTCTATATATAGGAGTGTAGGGGGTCATAACATAATTAGATTCGACATAACAATAATAATGTAAGGGCACAATAATAACAATAGTGGGCTTCTATGGGGCACAATAGTAACAATATGGGCACTACATGGGTACATCAATATAATAAGTGGGTTGTACTAATAACAATAAGGGGTTACACTAGTAGTATAGGGGCCTAACATGCCCCTCTCCTTAAAAAAGTGTTGTCCTCAATGCTTGAGTAGTTCTTGATGCTTCTGTATAAATTTCTTGTCCTCCCATGTGGAATCTTCAGTGGGTAAGTTCTTCCACTAAATGAGATACTCTGAATTGATCGATTATGTAGTTGTTGAGTTCTTGCTTCTGTGACTGCTCCAGGTTCTAATATGATTTTTCCTTCCTCTTAAATTTCTGGGAATATTGTTTGAATTGGGATCTTTTTCAACTTTTGAATAATTGGCCATAGTTTTTCGTACTTCTTTCATTCATCCCTTGCTTCATTTATCCAATCTGGTTGGATAGTAGAAATATCATAAAACAATGCTTCCACATCCTCATCCTTGAAGAGTCTTCCCATTTGGTAAGGTCACCATTTTTTAAGTGCATGTAGTATTGCCAACATTTCCTTTTCATAAATAGCTTGCTTGAGATGTAGCAGTAAAAATACCCAATCACCTACATCAAAATTTGTTTCACTACAATGTTGATCTACGTGTTGTTTCATTTGATTTTGCACTGAAGTGGTGTTATCCTTTAAAAGTTGGAGAACTTGTTGTTGATGCCCAATGTGATCTTTCACTGCTTGAACCTTTTTCTTCTTGATATTTCCTTCTATCTCTAGAGTTTGGGGAGTGGTAATTTCTTTCAATCCTTTACAAGATACGGTCAGATTCATTTCTTGATGCTCGATGTGATCTTTCACTTCTTGAACATTTTTCTTCTTGATATGTCCTTCTATGTTGATAGTTTGAGGAGTGGTAATTTCGACCAATGAATTACAATATATGATTGGATTCATTTCTTCTTTTTTGATGTGATCTTTCACTTCTTGCACCTTTTTCTTCTTGACATGTCCTTCTATCTTGAGAGTTTGAGGAGTGGTAATTCTTGCCAATGCTTTACAAGATATGGTTTGATTCTTTTCTTCTTTCTCTGGGGTAGGGTCCTAGCGTATATTCTCTTCTTTTGATGTTTCTTGATCCTTTTCTTCCTCGTCTTCATATTCTATGTAAAATAATTTCTTCTCAGCACACTTATGAGCTTTAGTGCATTTGCTATCACAATTGTAACAAAGCCATTTTTCTCTTTTTTCTTCCAATTGTTGTGGTGTAACCCTTGTAGGTTGTGGAAGGCTAGGGAAAAGAACAGTTCCATTTTTATAGTTCTGAGGGGTATGCTTCCCGGTTTCCACAATTTTGCTTTCCACTATGTCACAAAGCCCTTTTACTCTTTCCAATTGTTGTGGTGTTGCTATAAAGAAGGCGTTTGCTCTTTGTATCCTCATAATGTGCTATCATTTCCTCCATGAAAATTGACCATGTAACAAGTTTTTTACGAGAACAAAGCCCTTCATACCATTAAAATTGATCATGTTCTAAATATGAAGATGCAATACATACCTTTTGTAATAGTGGTACACCATGTAGATCAAAATATTGCTCCAACTATAATATCCATGTTGCGGGATCCTTGCCATCAAACTTCCTCATATCGATTTTTGGAATATGGTGGGTCTTCGATCCAACATTAGGGTCTATGGAATCACGATTAACATTTATTTTTTTCTCATCACGAGTTTTCTTTACTACCCTTTCACCCTTAGTGACCCTTTCTTGTAGCAACTTATTCATATTTATATTCAATTCTTCCATGTCTGTCTTCAAATCTATCTTCAAATCATCCATCTTAGCTTCCACGTCATTCATCTTAGCTTCTACACCTTTATTTAAACAATCCATCTTAGCTTCTACGCCTTTCTTTAAACCATCTATATTAGATTCTATTCCTTTTTGTGCAAGTGACACTTGTTGCACTTGGTCTCGTAATTTTGATATATCATGTTGCATTTCTTCCTCTTCTTCATGAGTCATGCTAGAGCTTTCAGGTCACCTACTAGGTGTTTCCATTTTCTTTCCTTGGGGCATCAATTATCGATAATAATGCTTTACTATGCCGTTTGAATTCCTTCAAAATAATTTTTCAAACCAAGCTTAAGCAAACATTTAAGAAATATACACACCTTTTTTCACTTTGTAGGAGCTCGATATTTCCTCTGATGTATCTCTGTAATTTCGAATCATATAGTTCTGAAATTGCAACCTGCGGTAGCCCTCCGTGTCCTCTTTCGAATGCCACCAGTCTGACCCCAATTGGATTCTCCAATGAAGAGTTATGCCAAATCTCCCACAGTGACTTGATTATAGACTAATTCAGTAGAGCGAACTTGTATGACGTGCCACGTGTCCCTATTTTGATTTTTGGCTCTGAAAAATATATAAAAGAAACTACAGTTTGTCCTCTTTCTGTACCTTCTTACAAAATTTCAATCTGATGCTCAGAGAGAAAGTTATGACGATTTTCCCAGGTCACCTGTTTTGAAAGTAATTCAGGATTCTGCAAAAGGACCAACTTCCTCAGTTCATATCTCCGAAAATATAGTGTGAAAATCTCTGAAATTCAGACTTGAGATTTAGTGTGATGTCTTCTCAAATGGGTTTTTGTTTTAGCTTCTAAAAAATCACAGAAAAAATTTTATAGCGAAAATGCCATGATGACCTATTTGGAGCAGCGAAACCCTAGAATCCAAGCTTTGATACCAAATGTTATGAAACCAACTCAAGAAAAGATAGAAAAGATAGATCAACGCCTTAGATTCAGCCTCTTGGAGGGGAAACATCCTTTACATTACATAAATGAATAATTCTTGGATGATTCAAATGATAAAACCTCCTTTCTATATATAGGAGTCTAAGGAGTCACAATATAACCTAGCCGACCTAACATAATAATATAAAGCCACAAATTAACAATGAGGATCTTGTTGGGCCCATAATAACAATATGGGGACATGGGGCAACAATATTAATAAGGGTAAACTACAATAGTAATGGGGTAATCACTAGTATATAGGGGACCCAACAATTGTTGTGTAGTCTTTTTCATTATGTTGTCCAGTCATGTGGCTATAATGCCAGTCAAATTGTTTAGAAGTAATTATGTGTATCATTTCCCTCAAGTATAAGAATATAGTCTTCCTATGAGTCCAAACATGATCATCTCTATAGGTTTATTATCTAGCAAATTTCCTTTAAATAAAGTTCCACTAGTGTGTGTAGGAACTATATTATTTAATACATAATCAAGCTATGTCAATTCTATTAATGAGAGAGACCTAGCACTTCTCAACACTCATGGCACACCTTAACATTCTTTGGAACAATACACTAACATTCCTTGGCACCTCGCATGTCTTGGAACATCTTTGTACCTGGGACATCTTTGTACCTAGAACATCTTGCCATGAGTAGGAAACCAAAGCACAAGTTGGCATGCCATAGCTTAGCATTGCACTCCCCTATCATGTGTTGGCATTCCCTGTAGTCCCTAGCATGCCTTGGAACTCCTCAGCATAATATTGCATTGAAAAAAATTATCACTTGGCACACATTGGCACTTGGAATGTATTGGAACATATTATTAGTGTGCCTAGCATGCCCCTTTTGAAAAATATAAAGTCCCGACTTATAGTCCATCTCATGTGTTCATTTCCTTCCATTTTAGCTTGGTTATTCCTTTTTTTTGTCTTAGCTTGGTTATTAGCTTGGTTAGCAGCCCGCACATCCTAGCATGTCTTAGCACCTAGAATGCCTTGGCACTATTTGGCACATGTTAGCACACCCCGAAACTACCTAGAACACTCTAGTACTTCTTGACATTCCCTGCTATTCCCTGGCATGCCTCACCCTTTCTTAGCATACCTTTTCACTCCCTTCTTGGCATGACAACTAGCACTGATTAACACTCCCAACACACCCTCATATTCATTCACTTCCATGCATTTTGACCTAGTGCTCCCTTGTGTTGTCCTAGTACTCCCAAACACTCCTCAGCATGCATTGACACTCTCTAGCACACCTTAGCACTCATAAGTGAAGAATGAAACATGTAACCAATGTTAGCAGACTCGTAATAGGCAATAAATCGGCGAGGAAAAAGAGCTACAAGTTTTAATTAGATTGGGGAAAAATGGGGAAAAAAGGGAAAAAAAAAAATCAGTGAATTCAATAAATAAAAATATACACATATATTGAATTAAAAGAAAAAACATTTTTCATTTATATTCAGTAAAGCCATGTCCAAACAACTCATAATATCAATAGATGTCGAAAATATCATGAATGAATAAGCATCTCATATATGTTATGAGTCCAAACATGATCCAAAGTATTGATTCATGACTCCTAACTAGTGACTACATAAAACTAGAAGCAACTGCTTCTAAAAGTTTACAAACAGCTGCATACTAATTAGAAAAAATTAGTAACTAAGAGTCTAAGACTCTTAAGAGTGAGAACTAGAAGTGATTCCTCCCACTCCTTCGCTTGCTTGACTCTCAAAGTTCTTCAAGTCATGTAGGCTTAAAAGAGGAGCATCCTCTAATTGGACCCAATCTGCTGCATTTGTAGTTTGCAAATCTATCTCTTCAAGATCTTTTGGTGAATGATCCAAACCTATCAGTATCATGTGACATTGAAATGTGAATTTAAGTTTGACTTTGAACTTTAAAGTTTAAACTTTAAATTCCAAATCAGATTATGAAACCTTCAAATTCAAGCTCTCACCTAGTATTTTCTTGTTGCGAAGTTGTAGATTGTAATGGAAAAATACAAGGTCATTTAAGTGCTTTTGTGTCAATCAGTTGTGCTTCTTACAATGTATTTTCTCAAACATTCTCCAATTGCACTCACAACTTGAAGCATTGCATGCTTGGTTTAAGATTCGAATGACAAATCTCTTCAGATTTGGCATATCACTACAAAAGTTTTTCCACCAAACACCTAGCAAGTGGCAAGGGTTCGTGAGTAGGCGTACTAAATACTAAATAGTAAAAACTTAAAAAGACAACAAAATTTAAAAAAAAACATTTAACATACAAAATAAAGTTTAAACAAATTTAATGAATGCATAAAGCCTTCAAGCCTCAAAGGGTACCTGCCAACACCTTAGACCTTTCTTGTATAACACTGGTATAGGAAAATAATTTAGGTGGTGCTCTATAATCCTATAGTTGGGAAAAGACACGAATTTGAAATTCTGGATTAGGGAAGCAGCTTTCCATGCATTTCATAAGTCCTCTGTGAACCTCCCCATCCTCATTAAATTTGCTCTTATCATAAAAATACTATGGGTTTAAGAAGTACCTAGCAGCATGTAAGGGGGAATGCAATTTCCTATCCCAATGTGCATAAATAATGTCCCAAAGAGGCATATATTTTGCCTCCTCATCCCCATATCATTTTTTGATGGCCTCCTTTGTGAGATCCATCACCTCATAAATGTAACCCATAGCGGGTTTGTCACCATCAACCATCTTGAAAGTTAAAGATTTCAAATTTAAATTAATATGAAACATTGAAAATAAAAAGAAGCTTGAAGTGAAATTTCAAACATGAAAAGGTTAAAAGACTTGAAGTACCTGAGAACTCTAACAAGGGACGCCATCACAGCAATAATCTCTTCGACATCTTTCCAAAAACTGTCATTAAACACAAGTGCAACAGCTTCAATGCCTTCAAGGGTCTTGGAATGTTTAGATGCCATCCACTCAGGTCCCAAGGACATCCTCTTCATATTTATCTTTTGCTCAACCACAAATTGCAAAGATATGAAATTTGTTGCAAATCTAGTCATTGCAGGTCGAACAATTTCTTTACCTTCAGTGTATTTTCTCATGGTGTTTAGGACAATAATGTGGTTGTATAGGAATTTGGTTATGAAATTTTCCTTCTCCACAACCTAATGTATCCAATGAAGCTTACCAATGTCCTCAAGCATTAAATCTATACAATGGGCAACACAATAGGTCCAAAATATAGTAGGGTGCCTAATCTCAAAAAGTCTACCAGCAACCATATAATTAGCTGCATTGTCGGTGACAATTTGTACAACATGTTCTTCTCCCACTTCTTGAACGACTTCCTCTATCATTTTACGAATAAGTTGTGCACTGTTTACCTTGTCTAAGGCATCCACTAATTTGAGAAACATTGTACCTACTGGAAAAGATACAAGGAGAATTATTAAAGTTCTATTCCTCTGATCTGTCCATCCATAACTCATGATCATGCACCCTGTTTCTACCCATGATGAACACAACACAGATAGCACAAGCATGGCATCTTCAACACTTTGTAATATAAAACTTGTGCTAATGCTCTCTAATGAAGGAGCTTTGAACCCTGGACCTACAACAACAACTGAATCAATCATAGCTTGCTAGTAAGGACTTATGGCACAGTGGAAAGGTATGTCAGAATAGTACCAAAATTTAGCAATAGCCTTCCTTGCCTAACTATGGATATTTTTTTTCCAATTAGTGGTATCTAAGGTATGTTGGGAATTGGGTTTCGTGCGGGGAGAAAAAAAGGTGTTTATGTTTCCACCTCCAATGTTGAATGCAGGAGGATTCACTTGGCCTTGAGTTTGACTTGGACTTGGAGGAATGTGTGGGAAACTTGGGAACTACATTGAGGATTCAATGGAGGGAGATGACAATGGGGTAGTGGAAGAAAAATTGTCAACTCCAGGAGTTCCTATTTCTTTTTTTCTCTTTTCTTTCTTTGCATTATGTTGACTCAAGATATTAATGGCCAAGGTTGCTCGGTGTTTGACATTTTTGTCAACATTTTTACAGAGACCTATATCATGGTCGGGTATTTGTGCAAGGTGGTACTTGAATTTATAAATGCCTCCACTACATTTCACTTTGCAAAATTTACAAAGGAGCTTAGGTTCTCCAAGAATCTTGTCACAATAAGCCCAAGTAAAGTCCTTCTCCCTCGGCATTGTTTTTGTTTTGGACTTGTGTTTAAATTGCAGCTTCTATTTAGATTTGGAGTTGTGCCTTATATTTAATTTGGCTCCTGCAAAAAATAAAAGCTTAAAATTAAAAATGCCATATATAAATTCGCAAAAAAGAGGGTTGGTTTTAAAGGATATGAGGTTTTGTTAAGGATCAAAGAGGACTCTATCTAGCAACACAAGCAAATTTCGACCTAATATATCATTATGACCTTGAAACATAATTAGTTATATATGAGGAAATGCTACCTAAAAAAATATTATCAACATATATTGCATTGTAATATTGAATTTGCAAGTTCATTTAGCATAAAACAACTGAAACAATACATCAATAATAGATTCTGGAAGAACAAAAATACCCAAAGTTGTGAATGCATGGTTAAAGCCTTTGAAGTCGGCAAGATATCGACCAAGGAAGGAATGCTTGATGACTTGTTCGATGGTTGGTATGAAACCATTTCTTAGTGCATTTTAAAAATCTATTTAAGCCCCATTTATAGGGTTGAAAAGTCATAACCAAAGGAATATGCCAAACATTCGATTATTGAACAGTGAAACTTGAAACTTTCCATTGAAAACGGCATTGAAACTTCAATATACTAATATACCTATTATTTAAGCCAAGTGCCAATGTACCTCGATTGTTAAATAGTGAATCAGCTAAGCCTAAAGGTAACACACGCTGAAGGTGATGCACGACTTCTTGAGGGTCGATATGGAGTATGGATAGAGTACACATTGGTGACTACCCGATATGGAGTTTGGACTTAGGCTCACCTTGGTGGTTCCTCGATATTGAGTCTGGAATGTGTAATAGTGAGTAGTGATTGATTACTAAAGGTCTCGACGTATGAGTTTTGGGCTTGAGAAATGAGAAATAAATTTTGGAACGGCTGATGTTTAGTTTTTAGCAATGTGGCATACCTAAACTTGAAAATTTTGCATTGACCATTAGTTAAACTTGGTCAACGTGAGTTTGACTCGCAAATATTTAGATCAGATCATTTGGAGAGCGAGCAAATTCCGACTCGTGATTAATCACGATTGATCGGTGAGTCATGTTTCACTGCTTGTAACTGAAATATGAACTGAAAATAGGAGATCTTACAATTGAAACTATGTGAATTTTCTAAACTAAAATTGGCCCATCGACATTGTTTCTATTTGCGCCTGGGTACGTCAACAGAAGAGATTCATTTTAAATCAGGTTCATGGAGAAAATATTTTATGGAAGATGTTTCTTTTATGCCAAGGTAGACATAGTAATCTTTTTTATTAAATTTGAATAACAATAGTATCTACTTTGTATCTCCTATATCTCAATATTTTTATCTCCTGTAACTCATACAGAAAGTGGGGTAATAGTGGACATGTAGCATCAAGCTCCACTCCTTTTAATCCAAAGTTCTGCATGCAAACCTTTGTGTCACTTGTGCCACAAAGCCTTCATTGTAGAGTGTGGAGTTAACACCTACCTCTGCATGAAAAAAGCTACACATACCTTTTGACTTTGTTTTTTCACCTTTTGTCCATTCTTTGTTTGGAGTCTGGGACAATAAGCTCCACATACTTTTTTTCCATACCTCTATGTGAGTGTAACTTTGCACATTTTCTTTGCTTCAACCAATATCAAAAGCATTTGTGAGCTTCTTTCAAGGAATGAATACATGCTTCAATCATGGAAATTAGCAAACTTTCTAAAGAAAAAAATAACCATGGAGTTATCCTTTTCCATTTCAAATATGCTAGAATTCTATTGAAAGATTTTTAGAGATAATTACTAACTGGCCCTCTACTTTTCCCTTTTCCTTAATATAAACTGCATCTCTTATTACATTTCTAATCAAGAGATTTACATCAAATACAGTATCAAAGGGCCAAGGACTTTTCATAAATGCTTCCTTGTCTAGTAGAAGAATAAATGGTCAACATGTCAGCTTGGCTCCAATTTCTTGGGAATTAACAATTGTTTTGAAAAATGACTAAGCTTGTTTGAATCTAGAACTATGTTTAAGCTTTGAAAATAGATTTTCCTCTAAACTAATCTTTGAAAGGTCCTTATTAAAGGCTTCTTTATATCTCCTCCACTAGAATGAATGGGTTGTATGTTGAAAAGTATAGTAGAGCTCCCTTCTGAAAAGCCTGATCATCCCATTGTCACAAAGAGATCCTCCTTTTCCCCAAATTGGACCCAAAACAACATTGAGTACTTAATTATGATCCAACCTGAGAAATTTTGATTGACACTGCAACTCAAGAGCTATTAAATTTAAAATGCACTAATATGATTCGTCATTCTTTCATTGAATAAGTATATTGTTTTTGAATTTGCCATTTGTGCTTGTAGTATGTGGTACTGACCTTGTTTCACTTGAAAGGGTTTTTATTCTTGGACTATGACAATGCTAGTAAGATTTAGGCCTTTTGTAGTATTTTTACCCCATGATCATTTTTGCAAGATGTATGTCCTATGTGGAAAGAAATAAGCATTTAATAATTACCTCCTAAACTAAAGCGTTGTTTCTTTTATTAGATGCCATGTAACGTCCTCTACAAATTGAGGATGAATGGGACGTAATATCCTATCCATACTTATAGACTATAGTCCTTAACAAAGGGGAAAAAACCCAAAAATACCCATTGTTAGGCAATTTTTGGGGAAACTGGGCTTTAAAAACCCAAATTGGGGGTTTGGAGTAAGGTTTACTCAATGACTTAAGAATATGAAACCCCTCTGGAAAATCTATAAATAAAGAAGGATTGAATTCAATTTGGATCAAAAAGTGTGGATTAATTCATTTGTTATTGAGCATTAGGTCTGATAGTTTTTGACCCCTTCCATCTCTTCTCAATTTTGGTGGTGAAATATTCCACCCTAGTTGGCATTGCCTTATTATCTCGTTGTTTGAGCACAAGGGTCTCTAGCTGGTCAGCGAATTCTGTTGGATATTGGCCTCTTGTATTTTTCTGGGCACAGGATTTATGTTAAAGGTGAATGAATCTGTAGGATAGTGCATGATAACTTAGTTCTGTTTGGCATACACCTCTCTTGAAGGAAGCAACAAGGTTTCTGAGTCCTTAATATCTTGTTCTAGGCAAATAACTTACTTTAGGCAGTGTATTTGTTTATGGCACCTGGAGTAGTGAAACTATTTGCTTTATTTAGTTTTTCCATGCATAGTTAAAAGGAACACTTCCCTAGTTATTAATTATCAGCCTTGGCTAAGGAAGCATGTTTTCATATCTCATATCATGTTCACTAGTGGTAGACTTTAATTGTCTTGTCTATCCATGCAAGGAAGGTGCATTACAATTAGGAGTTAAGAAAGTTGAGACATTGTTTTACATGTTTCCATATTCATTGTACCTTCTAGACTAAAGGAAAAGTGAATAGTATTGTTTGAAATTTTTAGTTATTTCTTGTTTCAAAGAGTAATAAATAGTGATGTGATTTGAGTTTCAAATTTGTATACTTGTTGTTACTTTCTTCAGTGGCATGTGCTTCCCTAGTCAGAACAAGGGGTTTTTCTACAATATCTAGCCTCCAAAGCTTCTTCAATATAAACTAAATATCTAATCATGCCTTCGCACTCAAAATCTTCTAAGGCGTCACCCTAGAGAAGTTCCAAAGTAGACCAATGAGCTTTGAGAGGCCAACTCCAACCCCATGTCACTATACAAGTGTTGACATCACTGCTACAAAAATTATTCTGAAGTGTTGCATCCTACACCAATTCCTAAGATGGATGCCCAAAGGGGTTCTAGAATGAGGCTTAACCTTCATTACCACATTTAATACTTTTCAAAGGGATCGATCCCTTTAAACCATACCAATTTTTACACTTTCACAATTTGGCCATGTTCTTATCAATTTATATTTTGTATTGAAAAGTCAGTCCTATTTTACATGTTTATTAAATTTAGGAACAATTATAGGTGAGCTCCAACAAAATGTCAACAAATGTGTGGGTTAGGTTGGCATTTCTCCAAATACTATCACACGTGTATATATAGTCACACATTTTCCTTTCTAGATCTTGATTGGTTGAACAAAAAGTTTCGCTGCCTGTGTAATTTTGTCCCATACCTCCACATCATCACTCATAGATAACAATATTCTTAATTCTTCATCTGTGTGCACAGTAAGGTCCCTTTTGGTTGCTAATTTTGATGGAGCAACCTCTTAAGGTACACCTTTTACCACAGAGATGTTGTTGTTGGATAGAAATCTCCATAGGAGTCTTACACCAAACATATAAATGGCTATTGTATATCACAATAATAAGCATTAACATATGAAGATGTGTAGATCCTAAACTATGTGCATTAAATCCATTACTTTTTCTTTCATGGCATTCGTTCTGCATAGTAGATGTGTTGTGGCACTTGAGTGTGTTCGCATAAAAAATTCTAAGGCCAAACCTAGATTCTCATGTGTCATGGAAATTCAACATATGCCTTGTTCACCTAAGAAATACTTGTAACTCAACTTAGGGTACTCATGTACAATCTCAATCATCCCACTTAACAAGTTACCATGACAAGGCTCATCATATCCAACCTTGTTCTAAAACAATTAAGCAACACAATTTACATCTTGACATGTCATAGCACCTGACATGTCTTAGAATGCCTTGGCACTATGTGGCATGCTTTGACACTCCCTAGCACACCGTGGCACTTCCTGATATGCATTGGTAGTTTAGCATACCTTGGCATTGCCTAGCATATAACCTTGTCACTCCCTCCTTAACACACCTAGAACTCATTGAAACTCCCTCTCACAAACTCTTATTCCTTAATTTCATGCATTTTGAACTAGTTCTTCCTTATATTTCCTTGACACCCCCTAACACTGCCTAGCTCATCCTAGCACCTAACACATCTTGGCCTACTACCTTAATACTCTAGCATTCCTTGGCACTACAAAGTATACCTTGTCACTCTCTCCTTAGCACACCTAGACATCACTGACACTCTTGGTCACAAACTCTTATTCATTCATTTCCATGCATTTTTACCTAGTTCTCCCTTGTGTTTCCCTAGCACTCCTTATCACTCCTTGACACATGTTGTTACACCCTAGCACCTATGACATCTTGGCATGTCACCCTAGCCTCTAGCATGCCTTAACACTGCCTAGCATACCTTGTCAATTTGTCCTTACACACCTATAACTCATTGAAACTTCTAATCACAAACTCTTATTTGTTCATTTCCATTCATTTTGACATAGTTCTCCTTGTTTTTCCCTGGCACTCCCAGCTAACACTTCCTTACACGCGTTGGGACATCTTGGCTGCATGTTGCCATAGAACTCTAGCATTCCTTAGCATTGACAAGCATGCCTTGTAACTCCTCCTTAACACACTTGGAACTCACTAACACTCCATGCCACACACTCTTATTCCTTCATTTCCATGCATTATGACCTAGTTCTCCCTTGTGTTTCCCTAACACTCCCTAACACTCCTTGGCACACATTGGCACATCATAGCACTTGTCACATCTTAGTAGGATTTCCTAGCACTCTATCGTCTATTGGCACTGCTTATCATACGGTGTCACTCCCTCCTTAGCACACCTATAACTTGTTAACATTCCCTATCACACACACACATTTATTCATTTACATGTAATTGAAACGAGTCCTCCCTTGTGTTTCCTTGGCAATCCCTAGCATGTGTTGGTGCCACATCCTAGAACCTAGTACAAATTGGCATGCCTTAACACTTGGCTTGTCTTGACATGCCTAACATTCCTTGGAACTTTATAAAATGTGTTAGCACTTCCTAAAATTCCCTGCACAGCTTGGCACTCCCTATTTTCATGCCCTCATAGACAACCTTACTTTTTTTGTGACTTGGGAACCCAACCAAGTCATTTAAAAAATAGTGTTGTGCCTAGACCAAAGTCTCCCTTTGTCTCAAACTTATTTTTCCATCGTCTTGTCACAATCGTAGGCTTTCCTCCTATAAGTACTAATATGAAATTCTCCTAACACACTTTGTCCATGGGACACCTAGAATTCACTTACACTCCCTGGCATAATCACTTATTCATTCATTTCCGTGCACTTTGACCTAGTTCTCCCTTATGATTCCTTGACACTCCCAAACACTCATTGACATGCATTGACACTATCTAGCATATGTCAGCACACCTTTTCGTTCCTTGGCATGCCATGGCACTCCTTAATTATCATTCCCTCATAACTACCCTTATTTTCTTTTAAACTTAGGAACCCAACCAAGTCCGACCTCGACTACAACAACTTTACCAAGTTACATTTACTACAACTAGACTATGCCTTGTTCCCATAATGGACTATAAATCATCTTAGGCTTCTCATGTCCAATATTAACTCATCCCACTTAACAAGTTACCAAGTCAAGGCTCACATGAAACAGTGCCCATAAAACAACTAAGAAACATAGTTTACATCTTCATATGCCATAACATCTGGCACGTATAACAATCCATTGGCACTACATGGCACACATTATCATCCCCTGCATTCCTTGGCATGATTTTCCACTCCCTAACAGACCTTACCACTCCCTAACATGCCCTAACACTCTAGCATGCCTTGGCACTGCCCAGCATATACCCTTGTCACTCCCTCCTTAACACAATTGGAACTTGCTAACACTCCCTATCACACACTCTTATCTATTCATTTCCATGCAATTTGAAGTAGTTCTCCCTTGTGTTCTCGTGGCACTCCCTGACACACATTGGCACACCCTAGGACTTGACACATCTTGGCATGTCGCCCTTGCACTCTAGCATTCCTTGGAACCACCTAGCATACTGTGTCACTCTGTCCTTAATTTGTTGACAATCCCTATCACACACTCTTATTCATTCATTTCCATGCACTTGAAACTAGTGCTCCCTTGTTTTTCCCTGGAACTCCATAAATCTCCCTAGCAAGAATTGGCACACCTTAGCACCTAGCACATCTTGTCATGTTTCCCTGGCCTCTAGAATGCCTTAGCACTGCCTAGCATACCTTGTCACTCCCTCCTTAAAACACCCTGAAATCACAGACACTTCCTATCACAAACTCTTAATCATTCGTTTGCATGCATTATTTTCACCTAGTGCTCCCTTATGTTTCCCTAACGCTCCCTAACACTTCCTAGCACTATTTGGAACACCTTGGCACCTAGCACATATTGGCTGCATGTCGCTCTGGCACGCTAGAATGACTTAGCACTGCTTAGCATGCCATGTCACTCCCCTCTTACCACACTTGGAACTCATTGACAATCCCTGTCACACACTCTTATTCATTCATTTCCATGCATTTTGACCTAGTGCTCCCTTGTGTTTCCCTAGCACTCACTAACACTCACCACACATTGGCACACCTAACTGCAATGAGTTTCACTAATATTCAATCTAAAAACCCTTCTAGAGTCTAGCTAGTTACTTTTTCTTCACTAAGATATTAGGGTTAAGTTTATTGTATAGTGTTCAGTGTGAAAATATTACTAGGTGTTTTTATCACATAAAGTAATTATGATCTTCCCCATGTACAGAAGGATAACTTAGAAGTGTTTCCCATAATCATGCAAGTGGAACTTCAACATGTACATCAGGGTAACCACAAAATATTTATCATATTTACATAATGTAAGGTGATAGGAAAATATTTACATTATATATGTGAATGTACTAATATCAAGACCATTAGCATCATATCTACATATTTACCACAAGACGAGGGTCATTACAACCCCTTAAAAATAGCCATAACACCTTCCTCTTTTGTAGCTCTTTGACCACAAGGGTTTAATTGAAAAACACATAGTTCCTTTAAAGATTTGTAGGTTGAGGCAGCCACTTCAAGCCCTTGAACTTAAAGATAATCAAATATTTTCAATTTCTTACAATAATAAGTCCATTATGCACACTCCTCATCTTAGAGTTGGGTAGAGTGGGAGAATACTTGATTGATGCCAACCTTGTAAATGAAAAACTTTGTCTACTCATTGGTTGGACACACCACCACTAGCTAACACTACTAACACACACCAAAAGTCCAAGATACCCATAAGATGTGCCCTACACCCAAGGGCTTAGACTACACCTCCATAAAATGTACCTTCAACTTTAGATGTCCCAAAATAGTAATATCCTAACCTTAGCCTATTTGTTAGGATTATGTAACTTTCTTCTTAACTAACATTTGTTTTTAACTATTTAATCCACTTACCATATACTCTCTCTTGTTTGCACCCACCTAGTATACAAGAACACTTATGTTTTTAATACAACCAAGTTAAGAGCACATGTTTCCTTTTCAAATTCCAAAAGTATAACATGTCTATCTCTATAAACTAACAACAAAATCATTGCATAAAAAAGGTAAGCTTAAAATTAAATTAAAATTAGATTATTATTATTATGATAAATACACCAAATATGGAAAAATTGTTTTCAAACACAACCATAAAAAAGTGTTAGTCTATCAAATACAACTACAAACTTATTAAGCCAGCCTAGATCCATCTTAACCCGATCTATCAAGCGCCGAGAGGGATCCAATATCTTGATGTGCAAACCTCTTTTTTGGCGCTTGATAGATCCAGGTTAAGATGGATCTAGGTTGGTTATATAATACTATATAATATCTATATTTGTATCTATGTGTCTCTTTCTTATTCCCTCTCTCTATCTCACCCCCCAAACATACACACTCTCTCTCCATATCTATCTCTCTTTCTCTCTCCCTCTTCCTCTGTGCCTCTCTCTCTTCCCTCTATCTCTCCTCTCTCCATCACTCCCTTATCACTCCATCTCTCTCTCTACATTTCTCCCTCTATGTCTTTCTTGTTCCTTCCCTCTCTCTCCCCCTCTAACTTCATCTCTCTCTCCTCTCTCTTAGTCCTCTCTCCCCCTTTCTCTCTCACCTCCCTCTGTCCCCCTCATCACTCTCTCTCTCTCTCCCCTCCATCTTTGTGCCTCCCTTTCTCTCTCTTTCCCTTCTCTCCCTATCTTTATCCCCACCTATTCTCTTTCTCCCATCCTCTCTTCTCTCCCTCTCTCTATCAATCTATCCCTTGTCACTCCCTCTCTCTCTCCCTATGCTTTATTTCTTTCCTCCCTCTTTCTCCACCTCTATCTCCCTATGCCTTAGTTCTTTCCTCCCTCTCTCTCCCCCTCCAACTCCATATCTCTCTTCCCCCGCTCTCTTCTTCTCTCTCTCCCCTCTCTCTCTTCCTACCTCCTTCTCTGTGTCTCCCCCCATCACTCTCTCACTCTCTCTTTCTCTCTCTCTCTCTCTCTATCCACCCTCCATCTTTGTCACTATCTCCCTCCCCCTCTCTTCCCTTCACTTTGCTTGCTATCATCACTTGGATCCTTAGTTAATATAGATCTATGTTGGTTCTTACTAATATTTGTATTATATAAATTTCACATCTTTAAATACACAAGTATTCTCATTTTTAATTTTATTGAAACCTTGATTTAATTTATATGGGAATAATTTTAGTAGTCGTGAGGATAGAGGGTTTATATATATCTCAAAACTAATTTCAACCATTTTCCTATTAGCTTCAAATAAAAAATGTTATAAAATTAAATTAAATTAAAATATTTTTATTGTGAAATAAGTTATGGTTTTTGGGCATGTGGTATCGATAAGGCATGATATTGGCCCATGGTATTTTAACAAAGCCTATTTACAAGTTAATAATGTCGATGGTGAAGTGGGGGTTAATATCGATGGTTAAGAATCTTGTCATATTGTTATAAAATATTTAGATTGTGAAATAAGATTTGATTTTTTGCATGTGGTATTGATAAGCCATGCTCTTAGCCCATGGTAATGTAACAGAGCCTATTCACAAGTTCATAATATCAATGACAAATCGGGGGTAAATATCCATGATTAAGAATCTTGTCATATTCTTATAAAATATTTTGATTTTGAAATAAGTTATGTTTTTTGGTTGATAAGCCATGGTATTGGCCCATGGTATTGTAACAAAGTCTATTTCCAAGTTAATAATATCCATGGTAAAGTGAGAATGAATATCCATGGT
>APFE030675201.1:32729-54839 GCA_000404065.3 Pinus taeda
CTAACCTCGCTGCATTTTCACCCCACTTTTAGTCTTCTTCCACATAGGGAGGAGTACACACACCTCAGATCCCACACCATTGGATCTTCAATCCATTAATGGTATCCAGGTATGTTTCATTTCTAACCTCGCTACATTTACACCCAACTTTTAGTCTTCTTCCACACAGGGAGGAGTACACACACCTAATATCTCTGGTTCAAAATTCACTATTTTTTTCATCCTTGATTTTAAGTTTACGAGTAGCATATTTTCACTTTTCACAGGGCAGGAGGGAAAATGAGATTGAAGAGAGTTGTGAGTTAAGGTTTTACCTTTTCAATCCATTAATGGCACCCAGGTATTTTTCATTTCTAACCTCGCTGCATTTCCACCCCACTTTTAGTCTTCTTCCACATAAGGAGGACTGGTTCAAAATTCACTATTTTTTTCATCCTTTATTTTAAGTTTAAGAGTAGCATATTTTCAATTTTCAGAAGGATGGAGGGAAAGCGAGGGAAAATAGGTAAACAGATATGTATTTTTCCTTCTTTTATGGTTTGTCTCTATAAAGTTGATTTTACTGGGTGTACAAAGTATGCATCCCAAAATTTCTCTTTAGGAAATCCTATTTTTATTATTTCCAAGAAACAATCTCTGGGGAATCCCAATGGATGTTCCCCACATTCATGGATGGCATTCTTGGTAAACCTACTAATGCACCTCACCCAAGGGATTTCAAATAGGGCACCTTCCAATGGATGTTTCCCCACATTCATGGATGGCATCCCTCGTAAACCTACTAGTGCACCTCACCCAATGGATTTCAAATAGGGCACCTTCCAACATAGAACTAGCCAAATACCCAGTAATATTAATGACATTTGGTTGGGCTAACCCCTTGGGCTCAATAAATCATAATCAACTACACTATTTTCCATATTAACATATTGATCATATCAAACATTTTGTTAGAGTAACCATAACAATCCAAGCATGTTCCTATTTTTGTTTTGCTTTTTAATTCCTTCTTTGGAGTGGTGACAACTTTATATGATTGTATAGATGTTTATTTTTGTTAGAGTATATGTTGAAAAGTAGATGCTCTCTTACATTCTACCTTGTCTATTATGTATTGATGGAGTTCAATTTCATTAGTTATGACCAAAGAACTGTGTCAGGAATGTATACAAGGATTCTTGTATCGCTATTTATAAACTGAACATTGTGCTTAAACAAGCAAAGTAGATCCTTAATGCTACATGTTTGTATCTCAGGGAACTTCTAATCCTAATAAATGAGGTGAAATTTAAGTGTTTCCAAAATCCAAATCTCAGGTTTTGTGAATTCACTCATATATGGTCCTGGAAAAGTGAAGTGAAATTTAATTTTTTCCAAATCTTAAGTTCTGTGAATTCACTCATATTTGGTGCCGGAATATTTTGAGAAAATGGGAAGAATTTATTTTAGTTGCATTCAAATTTTCCAAAAATAATACTAAATTTCTCCTTGACTAAAATTCTCCCTGAGATGGCTTGGGATTGAAAATTTTGTAAATATTTTTAGGGAAACAACCCAAAATACTTTTTCTAGATTAGAGTTTTATAACACTAGGTACTAAAACAATCTTCTATTTTCTCATGCATATGTCTGATAGAGTCTTCCCAGAAACTAATCAGAAAATTAGGTAGATGCGCTGGACGAACTAAACAATTTTTAATGAATAATCACTTAACATAAATGATATATTAAGTTGCTTAAATATATAACTTAGAAGCATGAAATGAAGAAGAAATATCAATGAGGTTGACATATTCTTAACTAAGTTCAGTGAGGCCAGGAATAAATTTGACTAGAGGGTGTTGAAAATGGAATAATTTTGTTCTGGTTGGATAGATTTAGAACTAAAATTCAGCAATTTTCTTGCTTGCATAACTTGGGAAGATTTTTGTATCTTAGGTATCAACCTTATTGAATAGTATGATTTATGCCTTGCAATGTTGAGATATGATGTGATACCACTTGCTAGTAACCTAAACACTTTGGATGAAAATTTAGTTGTGAATTTTACTTGCAAAAGATATAAGTGAAAATATATATTAATTATCCCTTGTGTAGAATTTCCTTGAAATTTTGCTACTGCTTGAATGACTAAATCCGAAACTAATTGTTGCATGAAGACAAAAAAAATCTCTACCAATTTGTAGTCTAATAGAACAGAAATAAAACACAGTCACACTATAGCAAAAAAAAAACAAATTCTAGGGAACCCAACTAGGAAAACCCTTTGCTAGCTGTAGAAATTTAAAATACTATCCATATTAGACTTTGAGACACGTTTTTCAAGGCCAAGTTCATCGATGATTATTGCTTTCCATATTCATTTTCATAAGCATTAGGGTTGTTGTCTGTCAAATCAGAGTAGCTAGAAAGTGTCTCTTTGATTTCAGAAAGTAGATCAGGATCAACTTCATCCAAAAATCCCCTAGAAGAGTCATTAGTGGCAAGAAGAAAGGTATTTTTTAGTTTTATTTCATCACATGCATCCATCATAATCACTGATTTGTCTTCATTTCTTTCACAGTCATTTTCAGTGTTAGATACAAAAGGTAATTTAGTATGATATAATCCTTAGGTAAGCAACCTCAGACATATTGTTGGTTAATTTATGTTGTTTGAAGTTTATTGAGTTTAATTTTTATCATGAAACTACTAGAAGCATACTAGAATGGGTGAGTTGATTATCTTGATAACACTGTTATGGTTTGATCTAGTCCTTGAAAGGAACTTATAGTTGATGGTCAAAATTTCACATTCCTTTCATTTTTTTTTCTTCACATATAACAAATATCTTTATGTTATAGCCTCTAGCTAGATATATATAGTAACTACTAACCAGAAGTTGGATGCCATCATTTTGGAGCTTGAGCTTACTCGACCTGCCTTTGTTTGAGTTGAAAATGTCATTACATCTCATTATATCGTCTATTGCAGAGCATGAATCCAATTTACCTTTGTTTCAGTTAAAAATGTAATTAGATCTTGCTATATCATCTTTTGTAGAGAATGAATCCAATTTCTTACGGTCCATTTGATTGAGGTATAACAAAACTACTTTAATTCATTAAACTTACTTTTCATATTCTATTTGATGATTATGATTATGCAGGCTACATCTGCATTGGAAAAGGGGCATATTTAATGAAGTGTGGAAGGAGAGGGAAGCTTCAATTATGTCCTTTCAAACTTTCTAAGGTATGTAATAAAAGTTTAAAAAAAATCTCCATAGTATGTTGTGCTTTAACTTTTTCTTTTCATAATGGATTATTTATGTGATCTCCCCTCTCTTACACATAACCAGAGTCTAGACATACATGGTTTTTTGGGATATGTGGATAATGGACATATTTATGCTAACCAATTGTCTAGAAATCTAGATTGTAGAAGATCAAGCATTTACAGTTGAATATTTTCATGCCATTAAATTAGATTTGAAGGGTCAGACTCCTATTTTTCAGGCATATACCTCACTTTTCAATCAGTTTATTGTTGACTCTGTATACACCTTCCATGGGAGGGAAAAGAGTGATCACTACCATTGATTAATCTTTCTGCAGACCAAGTAAAGATTCCAAATGTGTATAAATTAGTGGCTCCTTGGAGAATCTCAAGAGTGGCACTATTGTAGCAACAAGAAATTTGTTTATTTTGAGTTCTTCATTAGTGCATTGATAGTATATTGTTTATTCCATACAATACCTCAACAGTGTATGATCAAATTACAGTTAAGCATGCCATAATATTTTGACTTACCTTCTTTGAGAGGGAAACTAAAGCGTGTGTCAAGCTTGCACATCACAATTGTATCATGCAAATTTTACCTGAGATGAGTTTTGTGGATCTAAGTAGTAAGATACCTGTTAGAATTCAAGAGGCAACAATACCACAAAGTGGGAAAGAGGTTTCATAGTTAACCTAGATTTCACGTAATGGTTGGAGTCAGTTTGTTGGCAATATGTTGGATACCCTAACTTCCTTTTTATTACTAAGTGCAAGATTGAATCCTTCGACATATTCCTCGCTCAATTGTCATTAAGTGATGGGTTTTCTCAGAAGTGTTGCACACCTATAAACTTTACTAGAGTTGTTCTTGAGTCTTCAGAGGTGGTTAGCTTTTCAAAGAACATGCGTACAAGAAGAGGAGAAATAATATGCCCGACTAATTTGAAGTTATCTACCTGTGAATAGGGTGTTCCCATTCATAAACTTGATGACTCACTCTACTTCTTTCTAGTGAACAACTTTAGGACTTGCCATTATTCATGAGACAATTACAACCCCATAACTATAAATTTCTTATTTAAATCTATACCCAATAGATTAGAATATGCACAAGGAAAACTCCATTCTTATTTCAAAAGAACCTACAATTTCCTTGTAACATGCTATTTAATCTTTTCTTTATTTATTTGCATCATTGGTCTATGACATAAATATGCAACAGGCTACCTTGAATTTTCTATACTAACACTCCTAAAAATAATAAAGTATGCCCAAATCTATTGTTTCAAATTATCTATGTAGCTCACCTTTTGGTTTTTCAATTATCGAAGTTATTACCTATATTGATGAGAACTTCTACAACCGATACCACAGTGAAAATATATGTTATAGTTTTATCGGTGTTTCTCTAAAGGTGTTTCTCCTTCAGTAGAGCAACAATACACTGTAGTTTCCATTTAGGGGAGATGTGTACCCAGTAGCAACCTTGGCATGTGTGCAGATGGGTTGAATGCACATTAGACTCTATCTATTGTTTTGAAGGTGTTTCTCCTTCAACAATACTTCATCTTAGTAGATACTTTCGGTCTACACCTTTAGTAGATGCATGCAGTCTTGGGATACATGTTGTAGATTATAGTTTTCCTATGAGTTGCATCAATGAAAGAACTGCATCAATTTTAGGCATATTTACTATGCTTTTATAGTTTCACTTAGATTCTCACTTTTCTTAATTTAGGTGTTTTTCGTAGTTTTGTTTTATGCACAGATTTATCTTTAAGAAAAGTGCACAATAGAGAAGGGTTCTATATTTTGAGCAGGGGACACACTTCTAGGTAGGAGGTACTCTATTCGAGGAAGCTTTTGCCATGCAGGTTAGGTTGTTTATCCAAGAATCCGAAGAGGCGCTATTATAGCAATAATAAATTTGTTTATTTTGAGTTCTTCATTAGTGCATTGATAGTATATTTTTTATTCCATGCAATACCTCAATATTGTATACAGTTGTTCAGTCAATTTAGTGTCCTAAATTGCTACATAAATTATTAATCCGGGTATCGTAAACTGATGAAGTGTAGTGCACTATATGTGCTAGATGACCCTTTCTTACCTCACTATTTTTGAGTTTATGTTTGTTTTGGGGTTTTGTTCTTTTGATTCCTAATGTTATATAATGTAAACAAAATCTTAATCTACTGCTGTGAAGAACCTAGAGAAATGAAATGAAAGTTAAAAGTGCTTTTAGGCCAATTTTGGAAGTAAAGTTTTTAAACAAGAAAGTGAAAAGCAGAGCTTCTCTTCTTGCTATTATAATTGTTTCCAAAACATGAACTGAAAGGACTTTAAAACTACTATCTACTCAAAACCAAAGCTTAAATGAGAAAATTAGATTGCGGCTATCTATGATAAACCAAAAATGAAATACTGGAAATAAGATTACTTCTACTGTCTAATCTACTTGCAGAATTAAAGCTTAATAAACAACTGAAGATGGAACTATAGCTAAACTAAGTGAAGAAATAAAAATGAAACTGCAATTATTCTATGATGAAAGCAAGACTATATGAAATATTATTGTCACTCAACTACATAATTCAGGGAGAACTACCTCCTTATGATAACAAAATTGAGAGATTCCATTATTCATCATTCTAAGAAAAGTAAACATGAAAATGCAAAGAAGAGACTCATTCATAAATAAAACATTTCACCACTTAGTCTCAGGATTAACCATCACCTAAAAGTGTTCTTGGAAATATCCATTTATATCATGAGTTACTAAACTGATAAGAAAATGGAATTAAACTACTTAACTCAAAAACTAAAGAACATCAATTGTAATGAAGGACTCATTCATAAATACAACATTTCACTATTTAGTTTGAGGATTAACCATCAATGAAAGGCTTTTGGAAACATTCATTTATATCATAGGTGACTACAGTAATAATAAATTGAATAGTTTAACTCAAAAACTAATGAACAACAATTGTAATGAAAGACTCATTCATAAATACAACATTTCACCATTTAGTTTGAGGACTAACCATCAACGAAAGGCTTTTGGAAACATTCATTTATATCATGAGTGACTACACTTGTAAGGAAAAAGGTATTGAAAAACTGAAATTAAAATCTAGAAACTAAGGAAAAACATATAAAATAAATCAAATTATGCTACTGACATCAAATTAAAAAACTACAGTTAAGAGACTAGAAAGCAATGAAACTAAAGGAATATTCTATGCTAGAAAACAACTACTTTGAGTTAGTGTAAACAAATGACACAAGCTGCAATATACACAGTGTTAGGAAATGATTATGAAGATGATGAAAAACACAGTAAATGTACAATTAAACTAAGAAGGGCAAACAGAATAAAATGTACAGAAATACAATATACCCTTGACTATGCAAGGGCCCTCTGCAAGGTCTCGGATTAACAACATGGAATCAACACATCACACGCTTTAGGTATCCATTAAAAACAGAGTTGTTATATTAAAATAGAGCACTGAATTTCTCACACTACAAAGTGGAAATTGCACTATTACATAAGCAAAAACTTGAACTAAACTTGAACTTGTTCTGCGTTCTAAACGTTGGTATTTATATGAAAAGATACAACTATTTTGAAGAGAGAAGTCATCTACAGCAAAACACGTAGACAGATAATGTATCCAGAATTCTTGTCTTCGATTGCCTTGAGACATAAATCTTCTAATAGTGGCTTTTGGATTCTGTTTATGTGGTGGCAGATGAGGTCCTTAGCTTCAAGAGACTGTCTCGGATCCATTACTGAGAATCGTGCAAAACAGAGTTCTACTAGCCATAGGTTTCTTCCGTTGACTTCCCTTTGACCAAGGTCCTCCTCATCGATCTTGGCCAAATGGATAGAACACCATCCATGTTATGATGTTTTCCAAGGTACCCATGTGGTTTGTTTCCTCTCTTGACACCTATAACCTACAAAAGCGTGGAGATGGCTGCGGAACAGCCGATTAACTGCGAAATGTGGCTACGTTCCATAGCAAAAAAACAAAAACCTATTCAAATATCAAACATAACAATATAACTTGTAAATCATTGAAATATACTCCTTGAGGCAATTTGTAATGGCTTATGATGATTAAGGATGCATTTTTCATGAAAAAGCAAAGGAAGAAGGATGAGAAATTTGCTTAAGAAAGAGGTAGTTTTGGAACACAATATACCCCCACTGCGAGACTATTGCATGTCCTCATGCAATCAAAATTGCAAATACACTTCTTCTACTACATCTGCTTTGAGACTTCGGCCAAAACATCCAACCTTTTCTTGCTTCTCTTTGCTGCAATTGCACTCCTAGGCTTCCTCATGAGGAATCTATATTTGAGGTTAATGAGAGCCTGGTTTAGCTTCCTATTTTTCCTCTTTAATTTTCTATTCTTCTTATGCCAAAAACCCAAATGAAGCATGGTGTTATAATGAATGATCCTATCCAGCTTCTTTTTTATCTTTTAAAGATTCATTTTCCTTCTAAATATGCATATTTGAGACCTCTAGCTCATATTTCCTGCTTAAGTGAGCTAATCAAAGCCTCTTGTGATGTAGTTGGTTGCTCAAGGTTGGATGAAGTCCATTGATCTACTGATGTATTCCTTTTCTCCAGTGACTCAATATAATCATAAATATGTTGTTGGACTTGGTCAGTCTCTGGAGATACTCTCTTTGGATTGCTTTCAAAGCTTTGTTGAGGAGAGTGTTGTGGGCTTTGCTCAAATGAGATGTTATCTTGGGACCAAGTTAGAGTTTCTTCTCCCATGTCTATGAACTGAGCCTCTGTTGATTTTGCTTTCTTCATTTTGCCCTTAAGTGTGGAACTTCTCCTCAAACTTTGTGAGCCTATGTTTTCTTCCTCTATAACTTGTCTTCTTTTCCCCTTCTTTTTCTCTTTCTTGGACTGTTCCTTAATGTTGACTAATTTCTCAGAAAGTAATTGCTCTTCCTTTGATGAAGGTTCATGAGTGCTTTTGTGGATGTCCTCGACTTTTCCTTTCATCTTTCTCCTCTGCTTTGTCTGCTTTATGATTTCTATTAACATTTCAGAGATGGGCTCTTTTTCACTGTCTTGCTGTGCTGAAGTTGTAGGAGTGTTTTGAATTGTAAGACTGATTTTTCTTCTCCTACTCTTTTTCACAGAATTTCCTTCAAGTAATTCTGGTGGATCTTGGAAAACGTTTTCTGATCAGAAATTTTTCCCATGTGTCTCCTACACTCTTTAAGTGATATTCAACTAGAATTTTTATGAGACCATGGTGATAAAGATGAGGTTCTATGTCTTCTATTTTCTTTTGAACAGTAGTGGACATTCTCCTTAAGCTATTCAACAGAAAGAATGGGAGATTGATGGTTCCGTTTTCAAGGAAATTCATTGCCAATCTTATGTGATATACATACATGGAGCCAAATCTACCCTCGCATGTGATGAATTTTTGCAAAATCAATAGCATGCTACTCCATTTACCCTTTAGTGTAGAGATGGGAATTTCTCTCTTAAAAGTTGAAGTGTCCATACCTGGGTTTTGGAGAATGAATCTCCAAGTTTCATCATGGAATTCTTTATTCTTGAACCAACTCTCTCCAACTTTTGGTAGCTCAGCTGTTTCTGCAATGAAAGACTCGGTCACTGTAAACTTTATGTCACCAATCTCCACATCCATCCCATCAAACGATCTAGCAAATGACTTGGTGATTTCTTTATGATGTCCATCGAATTTTTCAATGAAGCTTAGCCAACCAGTTTTTTTCAACATCCCTTTCAACTGAAGGGTATCCTTCCATATATTTCACTCCTATAGGTTTTGTTCTTACAATGGGACCCATCATTCTTGTTCTCTTCTTTTCTTCAAATTTCCTTCACTGTCTGCATGTAGAAGACTGTGTATACGATAGTGGTATATGGAGGCAAAAATAGTTATAGATACGGGGATGAAATAACAGAGTATGTGGAAGGAAAACGATAGATTTGGGGGTGAAAAATATAGGGTATATGAAACAGGGAAATTGTATGTGGGAAATAGTGCAGAAACTGTATGGAATGGAGTGTCTGCACACGTATACAGTGTGGAAAATAGAGTTCTACTATACACAGAGAGACAATTGAAAACATAACGAATGATGGTGTGCTCAATGTATCCAAGTGCTTGTATACATAAGAAGGTTATGGAAGTAAAATCAAGGAACTCGGTGTAATAAAGGAACAATAGGGTTGTGAAGAGCCGTATCCAACTGGATTAAGTCATGTAATTAGCCGTTAAACAAGTGTAATGGATAAGTACAGTGAAGTACGAGTTAAAATCGGAGATCAAATCATGAGACCGTTAAGAATTAGAGTTAGAAGGCATGGTTTAATAATCATGGCAATTAAATCGCATGATGACAAGTCAAGGAGTAGTGTGACTATACAAATTATACAACTTATGTTTTATATTTCTATTTGAAATAGGTTTTTATTCCCACCTATAGAACCATACCTTTCCACTTGCTAACCTTTTGTTGTTGCTTTTTTAGGTGCTTAGATGTTGATGTGTATTCAAGAGATGTTTTCCTCCTCCAATTCCTGCATATGAAATTTACTATGAATTGGCCTTTTTATTTTTTTGAGCTAATGATCAAACTGTTACTGTAGAGTCAGATTGGCTGCAGAACAGGATTAGCTGTGGAACTAGAATAACTGCGGAACTGGAGAACAGCTGTGGAATGTAAAACAGAGAATAAAATGTGACTTTATGGATGAACAAAAATGGAGATAACTGGGTGGATGAAAATATGATAGAGTGGAAATGAAAGATGGATATGGATGAAATGTTGAAGAAGAAGAATTTATTAGTGGAATATTGTGGTGGAGTGGAGTGAAACTTGTAGAAGTAAAACAAAATGAAATGAATTAAAACAATGAATTTTCATAATGTACAATGAGTCACCATTTTTGGAAAATATAGGGTGTGAGAGTCTTCTGATTTTCGCCCTGTATTTTCTATATAAGGATGCCAATCAGCGATTGGTTTTCAACCTTATACAATTTTTTTTTATAGATATGATGAAAAGAAAAAAGACTAAGTTGGTGGAGAAGAAGGAATCTTCTTCACCAACTTCATTTCAGAATTATTTTGAAAGATCTTGATGAACTCCTCCTTTGAGATTGGTTTTTGATAAATTTTCAACCTATGACTATTCACAAGGAAAGGAGTTTGATGCTCATCTATTTTTCTGATTCTTACTGCTCCATTACTAAAACTGTTTTCAATCTCATATGGCCCAAGCCAATGAGTTTGAAACTTTCCTTGAAAATCCTTAAATTTTGAATCAAACAATAGTGCCCAATATCCCTCTTGAAACCTTTTGTCCTTGATGTAAATGTCATGCCACTTAGCCCTCTGTTGTTGAACTAAACGAGTCCTTTGAACATCTTCTTGTTTGATTTCATCAAGTTCATTTAACTGCTCCAGTCTATGCCTTTGAGCTTCTGATAAATCCATCCCCAACTTGACCGCCATCTTGAAAGTTTTAACTTGGAGCTCTATGGAGAACAGGACTTGCTTTCCATAAACAAGTTCATAAGGTGTATTTCCTGTTGTGTTCCTCCATGTATTTCTATAGGCCCACAAGGCTTCAGGAAGCCTATCTGCCCAATCTCTTCTATGTAGATGCACAGTCCTGGTGAGGATTCCTTCAAACACTTTATTTCTAGACTTCACTTGACCATTTGCTTGTGGATGATAGGGAGTGGATTTCCTATGCTTGATATTGTATTCTTCCATTAGCCTCTCCATCATTTTGGATGTGAATTGAGTTCCCTGATCTGTCACA
The DNA here is from genome assembly GCA_000404065.3 of Pinus taeda. Lineage (NCBI taxonomy): Eukaryota > Viridiplantae > Streptophyta > Pinopsida > Pinales > Pinaceae > Pinus > Pinus taeda. Next base: position 43,842 of record APFE030675201.1, read on the forward strand.
ATTTCTCTTGGAACACTAAAGCGAGTAAAAATATCCTCAAAAAGAAATCTAACTACAAATTTTTGTTAGCAAAAAGTAATGCTCTGGCTTCTACCCATTTGATGACATAATTAGTGCATACCAATATATACTTTTTCTGCTTCAATGGAGGATTAATAGGTCCAATAAAGTCTATAGCCCATTTTTCAAAGGGTTCGATAAGTACCTGAGCTTATAATGGCATCTCATTTGAGGGAGCAAGTTTCCCTACCCTTTGGCAGCTGTCGCACCTTCTGACATATTCTTTAGCATCTCTGAAGATGGATGGCCAATAATATCCTAAAGAAAGGATTTTATAGGCTTTCCTCTTATCGGCAAAGTGTCCACCACACGACTCGTCATGACATGCTTTGAGAATATCAGGCATTTCATCTTCCCTGACACACCTTCTGATCATAAGATCTGGCCCTGTTTTATACAATTCGTTAGTGATCCATGAATATCTTGCACTATTTTGAATAATATTTCTTTTCTCTCTAGGAAATAAATGTGAAGGTAACTTCCCTGTAACCAAGTAGTTAGCAACATCTGCAAACCAAGGAGTTTGAGTAATTACTGCAAATAGATATTCATCGGGAAACTTATCCTCAACTGGAGAGTCTTCTTTGATATTTTGAATCCTGGACAAGAAATCGACAACTGTGTTTTGTTTTCTAGGTCTATCTAGCCCAATAATGTTGAATTCTTGCAAAAGTAAAATCCATCTTGTAACTCTACCATTAGTAATAGGTTTATTCATTAAATATCTAATTGTAGAGTGATCTATATGAACAAAAGTTTCATAGCCTGTTATATAGTGTCTAAACTTGTTAATTGCATGAACAACAGCTAAGAACTCTTTTTCAGTCACAGTATAATTCAACTCAGTGGGAGTCAAATTTTTACTTGTGTAGTAAATGGCATAAGGAATCAAATCTTTTTGTCGCAATACAACTCCTAGAGCTGTATCTGAAGCATCCGTAGAAATATGGAAAGGAAGTTTCCAATTTGGTCCTCTTAAGATAGGTGCTTCAAATATTTTTTCTTTCAAGGTTTCAAATGCTAGTTTGCAATGAGGATTCCACTTGAATTCACAATTTTTTCTAAGAAATTTGAAGAGTGGAGATGCTACTTTGGTAAAGTTTTCTATAAACCTTCTATAATATCCTGTAAATCCTAGAAAACGTTTAACATCTTTTTGGAAATTTGGAACTGGTAACTTAGAGATGACTTCAACTTTTTATTTGTCTACTTTAATCCTATCTCCTAAAATGTGATGTCCTAAAACAATACCTTCTGTAAACATCATAAATCATTTTTCATGGCTTAGTGAAAGGTTTGTTTCTTTACATATTTTAAGGACCTTTTCCAAATTTTCCAAGGCTTCTTCAAATGTGTTACCATAGACTGTAAAATCATCCATATATACCTCTGCACAATCATGTATTAGATCAAAAAAAATTCCTAGTACTACTCTTTGGAGTGTTGTTGGTGCATTACATAACCCAAAAGGAAGCACTTGGTAGGCAAAAGCTTGCCATGGATAAGTAAATGTGGTTTTATCCTGATCCTCAAGTGCTACCTGAATTTGATTATAACAACTAAAACCATCCAAAAATGAGAAATACTTTTATCTGCTAATGTATCTAATACCTGATCTATGAAGGGAAAAGGAAAGTGATATTTCAAGATTGCTTTATTCAATTCTCTGTAATCAATGCACACCCTCCATTTACCATTCTTTTTAGGCACAATGACCAAAGGAGAAACCCATTGGCTATCTGAGATTAGGTAAATGAAGTTTATATTGAGTAGTTTTTGGAGCTCTTCTTTCACAATCTCCCTAAGATTTGGATTCATTATTCTTTGAGTTTGTCTGATTAGTCTACAATTTTCCTCAATGTAGATATGATGGATACAAGTCTTAGGATCAATACCTTTCATGTCGGTATAATCCCATGAAAATGCATTAGAATGCTTTTGTAATATCTTGGTTAGCTCTTCTTGTTGTAGTTTCTCCAAGTTTTTGTTTATGTTCAATGTTCTACCTGGAAAAATTTCAATTGCAGAGCTACCAAACTCTTCCATAAAATAGAGAAACATCTGTCTAGATGACAAGTATTCAACATTAGATTTTTCCTAGAATTGTGCATGATCATACTTTGAAGATGTTTCTAAATTTTCCAATGTGTTCAAAATTTGACTATCCTCACTAATTTCTAATATAGTAAAGATAGGCTTAATAACATCTTCATCATCAATCCATTCCTTGTCATCTATTTATGTGATTGTTTTTGCTAGAGGATACAAAGAAAATTTATTTGTTGAATTACCATAAAAAATGTACATGTCACCAGATCTACAACTAATAAAAGCATTAGCTATGGCCAGCCAAGGTCTTCCTAAGATGAGTGGGTGTCCTCCTAAATTATTCTTGGGAGTTAAAATCATGAAATCAACAGGATATTCCCAAGAATATAAGGAGACCAAAATGTCTTCTAGCACACCATCTAGTTTGATTACTGATCTATCTACAAGTTGCAGTAAGGTAGGTGTGTAAAGAAGGTTAGGAAGTTTAAGCTGCTCCATAGTCTATCTACTCATAATGTTTATTGCTGCCCCTAAGTCAATCAATGTGTTTGGAATTTCAATCCCATTTATGTGTGTCTTGACAATTGGACTTCCTGGATCTACATATTTCTGCATGGCAATCTTTCCCATCATGATATCTGCTATCTTTCCTACTAGATGAATTCTTTTTGTTTCTCTTGGCTTTCTTCCTGGTCTTTTGATGCTCAACTCCTTTATTGTCTTAGCTAGAAGAAAAATTTCTCTAACGGCTTGTAACAAAGGAATCTTGATACAAACATTCTTCAATTCATCTAGGAAGTCATAATTGGACAACAAGATCTGTTTTTCTACTCCTCTATCAATTTGTAATCTCTCAGGAAAAGGAGGTGTAGAAGTAGATGCTAGTTGCTCAATTATAGGAGTTGTGTTTATTGCCTCTTTTTGTTTTTCTTTTTGAATGTTTTGGTTTTGAAGGGATGTTCCCTCAAAACTTTTATTAACTTTCAGAGAGTCCTCCTTAGAAGTATTTTTTCTTGAATATCTATAGAAGGTTTTTCCTTTTATAATATCCTACCAGATCTAAGTTGAACATCATTAAGATCTAGAGGATCAATCATGTAAGTAGGAAATTGTTGTCCTTCTACCATATAAGCATTCCAAGGGTTTTTATTATTGGGGTTTGGCAATGGTTGGGCTGGTAGTTGATTTGGTTTTTGTTGAAATGGGAGCAAGAGTTGAGGATTTTGACTTTGTTGTGGAGGTTATTGTGGAAATGGCTATAAAAGGTGACAGCTTTGATTTGGAAGTTGAGGTTGCTGATTTTGCTACTGATTTTGTTGGGGAGGATAGGTATGATAAGATGGAGGATATTGATAATATTGAGCAAATCTCCCATAAGGATTTTGTACCCCTTGTACCCATGGTTGAGATTGATACTGATTTTCAGGTTGAGGCCAAGGTTGTTGCGAAGAATTCCAATTTGGTGGGGGCTGAAAATAAATTGGATTGTTAAATCCTTGATTTTGTTGCCCCTACCAAGGTCTTCTTGCGACAAAACAAAGAGGTTCTATAGAATTTGGGACTGTTTCTTCTTGAAAGACAACCTTAAGACCCGGGATTGAAGGACAACCCTTAGTCTCATGACTTTCTGAACAAATCATACAACTTTCTACAATTTTTGCATCTAAAGGGCATTACCTTAGAGCATGTTTCTTTCTACATTTTGGAAAAAAGATGGCTAAGGCATCAACCTCTGTTTTATGCTTGTTTTGGATTTTGAGGGTGTCTAGCTATTCACTAAGGCTCCCTAAAATGTCAGTTTTAAACTCATCAAGCATATTGCCAATTTTTGCCCTAGTTACAGATCCAGTTGCAGATTTGTTTGCTCTAACAAGAGAAGGATCTCTTGGTCATTTCCCAGTTTTAGATTTCTCTCTTGAGAGATGGACACATAGTTCTGCTATGTCACGCAATGGAAGTTGAGAGATGTCTCCCTTCCCCATCATGTTAAGAATATCTATCCATTCATCTCTAATTCCTTTTAACAAAAGAGCTTTCAAAGTTTCTTCATCTAAATTGTTCATTTTTTCTCTTTTCAAATTGTAGTTAAACCTCTCAAGCAAATCCTCTAAGTTTTCATCTCCCTTTTGTATCATTCTGAACACTTCATCCTTATGATTGATAGGCATACAATAATCCAAGTATCTATCCAAAAATGCATGTTTCATGTTATTCCAAGCTCTAGTGGATTGAGTGACTAACCCCATAAACCATATCAAATTAGCCCCTTTTAGTGTTGAAGGGAAAAATTTGAGTTTTTGAGAGTCTTCTAGATAGTCATAGGTTCTACACAAGACTTCAAACTCAAACAAAAATGTTTCAGGGTCCTCACTTCTCAACCCATAAAAGTTTGGGAGGACAAATGGTGAGATGTTTTTCATTGTTGTATGTGTTTCCTCATCTACTATAGGGAATCCAAATGAGTTGTATATTTCCCTATTTCCTCTACCTCCTCCATTGTTACATCTACCTCCTCCATTGTTTCCTCTACCTCTTCCTCTACCCCCTCCTCCAAACAGTGAGAATTCTCCATCTTTTTCTTCTTCTGCCATTATAGTTCCTTCAGAGTCCTCTGGTTCTTGTATTAATGGATTATGGGAGAGAGTTTCTACTTCTTCCTCTTCACTAGGAATTCTTACTTCCTCAACTACAATAGGCTCCCCTATAGAAGTGAAAAAGGTCTTCTTTCCTAGGTCTATTTTAGTGGATGAAGTGGAAGAATCTTCTAACGGAGTTGCTGCCCCTTGAATTCCAGGAAATCTAAGGTTGGGAGTATGAGTCTGGGATGGAGGTGTATCTTTCCTAACTCTTGGTGGAGGAGGTGGAGTTGAAAATCGAACTTCTGCCCCTAGCTATAAATCCACCCCTAGAATCTCTTTCTCTATGAATGTCATTGTTTTGTTTTGTTCTTTTTGATTTTTTTTTTTGTGAATGTAAGAAAGAAGGTTACCTAGTTACACTTCCTCGGCAACGATGCAAATATGTTTAGTCAATTTAGTGTCCTAAAATGCTACATAAATTATCAATTCGGGTATCGTAAACTGATCAAGTCTAGTGCACTATATGTGCTAGATGACCCTTTCTTACCTCACTATTTTTGAGTTTATGTTTATTTTGGGGTTTTATTCTTTTGATTCCTAATGTTATGCAATGTAAAAAAAATCTTAATCTACTGCTATGAAGAACCTAGAGAAATGAAATGAAAGTTAAAAGTGCTTTTAGGCCAATTTTGGAAGTAAAGTTTTTAAACAAGAAAGTGAAAAACAAAGCTTCTCTTCTTGCTATTATAATTGTTTCCAAAATATGAACTTAAAGGACTTTAAAACTACTATCTACTCAAAACCAAAGCTTAAATGAGAAAATGAGATTGCAGCTATCTATGATAAACCAAAAATGAAATACTAGAAATAAGATTACTTCTGTTGTCTAATCTACTTGCAGAATTAAAGCTTAATAAACAACTGAAGGATGGAACTGCAGCTAAACTAAGTGAAGAACTAAAAATGAAATTGCAATTATTCTATGATGAAAGCAAGACTATATGAAGTATTTTTGTCACTCAACTACATAATTCAGGGAAAACTACCTCCTTATGATAACAAAATTGAGAGATTTCATTCTTCATCATTCTAAGAAAAGTAAACATGAAAATGCAAAGAAAAGACTCATTCATAAATAAAAAATTTCACCACTTAGTCTCAGGATTAACCATCAACTGAAAGGGTTCTTGGAAATATCCATTTATATCATGAGTTACTAAACTGATAAGAAAATAGCATTAAACTACTTAACTCAAAAACTAATGAACATCAATTGTAATGAAGGACTTGTTCATAAATACAACATTTCACCATTTAGTTTGAGGATTAACCCTCAACGAAAGGATTTTGGAAACATTCATTTATATCATGAGTAACTACACTAATAAGAAATTGAACAGCTTAACTCAAAAACTAATGAACAATAATTGTAATGAAAGACTCATTCATAAATACAACATTTCACCATTTAGTTTGAGGATTAACCATCAACGAAAGGCTTTTGGAAACATTCATTTATATCATGAGTGACTACACTAATAAGGAAAAAGGCATTGAACAGCTGAAATTAAAATCTAGAAACTAAGGAACAATAGATGAAATAAATCAAATTATGCTACTGACATCAAATTAAAAAACTACATTTAAGAGACTAGAAAGAAATGAAACTAAAGGACTATTCTACGCTAGAATACAACTACTCTAAGTTAGTGTAAACAAATGACACAAGCTGCAATATACACAGTGTTAGGAAACGATTATGAACATGATGAAACACAGTAAATGTACAATTAAACTAAAAAAGAAAAATAGAAATAAAATGTACAAAAATACAACATACCCTTGACCACACAGGGGCCCTCTGCAAGGTCTCGGATTACCAACACGGAATCATCACTTCACATGCTTCAGGTATCCATTGAAAACAGGGTTGTTATATTAAAACAGAGCATTGAGTTTCTCACACTACAAAGCAGAAATTGCATTATTACATAAGCAAAAAATTGAACTAAACTTGAACTTGTTCTGCATTCTAAACGCTGGTATTTATAGGAAAAAATACAATTGTTTTGAAGAGAGAAGTCATCTACAACAAAACACGTAGACATATAATGTATCCAGAATTATTGTCTTCAGTTGCCTTGAGACATAAATCTTCTAATAGTGGTTGTTGGCTTCTATTTATGCAGGTGGCAGATGAGCTCCTCGACTTCAGGAGACTGCCTTGGATCCATTACTGAGAATCGTGCAAATATAGAGTTCTATTAGCCATAGGTTTCTTCCGTTGACTTCCATTTGACCGAGGTCCTCCTCATCGATCTTGGCCAAATGGATATGACACCATCCATGCATAGACATTTTCCAAGGTACCCATGTGGTCTATTTCCTCTCTTGACACCTGTAACCTACAAAAGCATGGAGATGGCTGCGTAACGACCAGTTAGCTATGGAATGTCACTGTGTTCTGTAGCTAAAAAACAAAACCTATTCAAATAACAAACATAACAATATAACTTGTAAATCACTGAAATATACTCCTTGAGGCAATGTGTAATGGAATATGATGATTAAGGATGCATTTTTCATGGAAAAGCAAAGGAAGAGGGATGAGAAAGTTGCTTAAGAAAGAGGCATTTTTGAAACTCAACAACAACCATATTTAGTATGCTTTTCTATTTTGAATTAAATGCTCACTTTTCTTAATTTAGGTGTTTTTCTTACTTATGTTTTATGCACAAATTTATCTTTGAGAAAAGTGCACGGTAGAGAAGGTTTCTATATTTTGCGTAGGGGACACACTTCTAGGTAGGAGGTACTCTATTCTAGGAAGATTTTGCCATGCAGCTTAGGTGCTTTATCCGAGAATCCCAAGAGGCACTACTGTAGCAATAAGAAATTCGTTTATTTTGTGTTCTTCATTAGTGGATTGATAGTATATTGTTTATTCCATGCAATACCTCAATGTTGTATGATCAAATTATAGTTAATATTGTCCTAGTATTTTGACTTACCGTCGTTTAGAGGGAAACTAGAGTGTGTGCCAAGCTTGCACGTCACAATTGTATCATGCAAAGTTTACCTGGCACGAGTTTTGTGGATCTAAGCAGCCAAATACCTATTGGAATTCAAGAGGGAACAATACTACAAAGTGGGAAAGAGATTTCATAGTTAACCTGTGTTTCACATTATGGTTGGAGTCAGTTTGATGGCAAGATGCTGGATACCCCAACTTCCTTTTTATGACTAAGTGCAAGATTGAATCCTTCGACATATTCCTCTCTCAATTTTCATTAAGCGATGGGTTTTCTCAGAAGTGCTTCATATCTATAAACTTTACCAGAGTTATTATTGATTCTTTGGATGTGGTTATCTTTTCAAAGCACACACATACAAGAAGAGAAGAAATAATATGGCCGACTAATTTCAAGTTGTCTTCCTACGAATAGGGTTTTCCCTTCCATAGACTTGACGACTCACTCTACTTCTTTCTAGTGAACAAATTTGGGACTTTTCATGAATTGTGAGATAATTTCAACCCCATAACTATCAGTTTCTTATTTAAAGCTATACCCACTAGATTAGAACCCGCACAAGGAGAATTCCATTCCCGTTTCAAAATAACCTACAATTGACTAATACCATGCTATTTAATATTTTATGTATTTCTCCGCATCCTTGACCTGTGACATAAAGACACAACAAGTTACCTTCCATTTTCTATACTAACACTCCTAAACAATAATAAAGTATGCCAAAATATGTCATTTCGAATGATCTATGCATCTCACTTTTTGGTTTTTCAATTAGCGAAGTTGTTACCTATATTGATGATATCATCGACAACCGAGGCCACAGTGACAATATATGTTAGAGTTTTATCTGTGTTGCACTAAAGGTGTTTTTCCTTTAGCAACACTACAACACATTATAGTTTCCATTCAGCAAAGAAGTGTACCCAATAGCATCTTTGGTCTATGTGAAAATGGGTTGAATTCACAATAGACTTTATCTATTGTTTAAGGTGTTTCTCCTTCAATAGTACTTCATCTCAGCAAATCCTTTCAATCTACACCTTCAGCAAATGCATACAGCCTTGGGGTACATGGTGTAGATTCCATTTTTGTTGTGAGGGTATAGCAACGATGAAAGAATCACATTGATTTTAGGAATCTTATTGTTGTTGTATGAAAGCATGTTTGTCTAGTGTTTCCCAAATTTATATAGAGCCATATTTATTATACTTTCATAGTTTGACTTATATGCTCACTTTTCTTAATTTAGGTGTTTTTTTTAGTACTATTTTATGCACAGATTTATATGTAAGAAAAGTGCATAGTAGAGAAGGGTTCTATATTTTGAGCAGGGGACACTCTTCTAGGTAGGAGGTGCTCTATACTAGGAAGCTTCTGTCATGCATGTTAGGTGCTTTATCCTAGACAGAGTTCCAAGTCCTTGACTCCTTGACAAAGTCCCTGCCAGACAAGACATTAGTGGATAGAGTTCCAAGTCCCTAAATTTTCCAAAAACCCACCTGACCCTAGCTATCTAGCCTAAAATACTTTACATTCCAGTCATCTCTTAGCTGTGATTTCATAGAGAGAGCCTCTATGGTTTGGTAGGGCTAGCTATGAAACTAAAATCTTGGTATGTGGTTACCTCTGTCGATCTCTTCATCAACCTGGCACATTATGGAGGATAACAAAGGGCATGAAAACTAGAGAGTGCCAAGATGTTCTAGTGAATGTAAGGTTCCAAAGTCATGGAAAAAAGGAATGCTAGTTGTGAGGTCATGACTACCAAGGTGTGTTAGGGAATGCTAGGGCATGCTAAGATGTGCTAGATAGTACGAAGGCATGTCAAACAAGCTAATATGTGCCAAGTGCTAAGGCATGCCAAGATGTACAAGGGTTCCAAGTCCCTGCCTCCTCTTCTTCAATATGATATCCAGTTATGACATTTCCTTTGTAATATTTGGTGCATTTGATAGTTATAGGTCATTTATAGGTTATAAACGTCTTCAGAGTTTCACTTATAACTGGGTATTCAACTGAACATATTGATTCTCTTATTCATAACTATTTTTCCCTCCACCCAATTTAAATAACTTCAATAACCATTAGGTAGGGACCTACATCTTCGATGTTGCTTTGCTTGTTTAGTAAAATATTGCTGAGATTTTAATTTGTTGAAAGTTGTAGAATTTACAATTTATGAAGTTTCAAGGTCTAATTTTAAAAAATATAATTCTTTAAAGGGTGATATCTTAATGGAAAAGCACCTGCTTTACAAGCAGGAGGTTGGTGGTTCGATTCCATCGTACGCTGACATCCATATGGAATGGAGACGATCAATTTTTTGTGATGGAGGCTCTCTTGACCATCACCAATAATTTTTGGTGACATTTTCCAACCCTCACCAAAAATATGAAATGGTGACAGTCAACGAACGCCACCATATATACACATCAATAGTGACAACCCTCAAAGGTTTGTAACAATAAATCATTGTTGTTGATATGAAATGGTGATTGTTGTTGTCCGTGATTATAGTCATTATTCGTGATGGACATTTAATGTCACCACAACACCTATACTTCTAGCAATGTGGCTTTTGGTGATGGTCAATGAACGTCACCATATATATGCACCAATAGTGGCGGCCATTAAAGATCCATAACAATAAATAATTGTTGTTCATATGAAATGGTGATGGTCACTATCCGTCATTATAATCAATATTTGTTATGGACCTTGAATGTCACCATAACACCTATACTTTTGGTGATGCCACCTTTGGTGACATTCAGTTTTTGGTGACCAAGCTATGGTCCATCACCATTGCTCATATGTAATGGTTACGGTCACTATCTATCATTATAAATCATTATTGGTGATGAACTTTGAATGTCACTACAACACCTATACTTTTGGTGACGTTCAATTTTTGGTGACGAAAGCTATGGCCTATCACCATTGCTCATATGAAATGGTGACGGTCATTATCCATCATTATAAATCATTATTGGTGATGGACTTTGTATGTCACTACAACACCTATACTTTTGGTGACGCCACCTTTGGTGACATTTATTTTTTGGTGATGAATTCTCTTTTGACCATCAACAATGAGCTTATGGTGACATTTTTTGCCCCTCACCAATGACTTTTTTTCTTGTAGTGAAAGAGAATGACAAAGTTAATTATATATTTACAGAAATAGAGAGAAAGAAGTGGGGCAAAGATAAAGAGAGACAGAGATAAGGAGAAAGGGATGGACATACATACATACATACATACATACATACATACAT
>APFE030675201.1:56329-92580 GCA_000404065.3 Pinus taeda
ACTAAGTCTATAGGCATTATCTCCCACCTTTTCCAATATCTTAAAGGGACCATATTGCAAATCCTTTATATTATTACCAATATCTTGTACTCTCTCCTTTTTCAAATGTAATCATACTTTGTCTCCCACATTAAATGACTTCTTTGTTATGTGTTGATCATGCTTGGCCCCATATTTTTCTTGTGAATTTTTCAGTGTTCGTTGTATTTATATATGGATCTACCTTATCTTCTCAACAACTTTTCCATCCCTGAAGGCATCCCTTGTAAGATCCTCCGTTACACATCCTTGCTACCCATATGTAATATCCAAAGGTGAAGGTAGAAAATATCCAAAACAAGTTTCAAATGGGGACTTATCAATAGAGGTGTGTACAACTCTATTATAATATTGTTGTATATATACTATATTTTAATCATGGGTTTTCATATGCTTCTAATTATAACCCCTAAAAAATTTCACCAAAGTCGTGTTGGCTACTTATATTTTCCCATCTCTCTAAGGATGGAATGTTGTATACCTCTTCAACTTCGGGTCCATCTTCTCCCATAATGTAGTCCAAAATTCATTGAGAAATATTGCATCTCTATCTAAAAATATTCTCCTTGGTATCCCAAGTGCACCTAGGCATGTCCAAAGAACAAGCTTGTTTCTTCTTACCCATTGATGGTCTTTTATGGGGTATTAAAACACACTTCTTGTTAAACCTATCAATTACCACAAATATGTAATCATGTCCCTTCCTGGTTGTTGGTAAACCTCACATAAAGTCCATGTAAATTATTATCCAAAGATGAATTGGTATAGGTAAGGAATGATATAGACCCTATTTCCTATCACTAGGCTTGTTGGTACAACAAAGCATCCTCTTATGAACCTAGCTATATGTTCTTGCATCTTGGGTAGATACACATACTTCTACAAGTTTTCCTTTGTCTTCCCTACACCAAATTCCCCTACAACCTTGGAGGTGTGAGCATCTCTGATTAGTTGCAAATGATCACCTTTACGAACACATAACTTATCCTGTCGATAGAGAAAGTCATCCTGAAGATGGTAGTCAACAATGTTGTCACCATCATGCACATGTCTCTAGTTCAACAATTACTTAAACACCTCTTGAAGTTCTCATCCTTTGAATATGTCTCTCTCTATGCATCTAGGTTAATGGTTTCATGTGCATTAGAGTTCCCAAGCTATGATATTTGATGTGGGCAACCTTCAAACCATGTCACCCAACTTGTTTGTGTTTCCCTTATTATAATTGATCAATGAACGAAATAGTTGTAGAAGCCCCATTCACTTGTAATACATGGTCTATTGTAGCATAACTTGGGATTGTAGGTACTGTAGTAGTTAGTGATTTGTGTCGATCACTATCTCCTTCCCAATGAGATAATGCTTCCACTTCTTCACAACTTGCACCAGGGCATAAATATCCTTGTCATACACAGGGTACTTAAGAACTATCCCATGAAATACTTTAGAATGGTAGCATACATGCCTTCATCCCTATGTCAAGACCACTCCCATTGCATACCCACTCACATTTGTCTCCACTTTGATTGATTATTGCAAGTTTGGTAACACGAGAACTAGTGGTTGGCTAATCTTTTTCTTTAACTCCTCAAAGGCCCTATGTTATCCCTTTCCCCATTAGAAACTCTTGCTAGTTGTTATGGCATGGAGTGGTATTATTGTCGTTGAAAACAAGGCTATGAATTTCCTTAGGTACTGCATTACCCCAATGAGACTCCTAACCTTAGAAACATTAGTAGGCACCAACCATTTCATGATGGCCTCCATCTTTGTAGGATTTATCCTCAACTCTCCTCCACCTATCACATACCCCAAATACACCAAAGGTTGTTGTGAAAAATCACAATTATTGAGATTTGTTAGCAGTTGGTGTTTCTTTAATGTCTCCAACACTTGTGTCAAATGTGTGATGTGCTCCTCTTAGGTAGCATCATATACCAGTGTATAATCCAAATGGAAAATTCCAAATGAACCTATAAAAGGGCACAATATATCATTTATTAACCTTATAAATGTAGTTCGTGCATTGCATAGGACAAATAGAATTTAATATCCACTCATACAAAGCTTTTTTGGTTTTGAAGGTGGTTTTCTAGGCATATTCTTCTTTGAATCGAACATGGTAATATTTATACTTTAAATCTATCTTGGTAATGTATTTCTCTTGCTACAACTAATCCAATAGATCATCTATCCTAGGCAAGGGGTACATGTTCTTGAGAGTAATTTTATTCAATGCCTTGTAATCAATACACATCCACTAAGTCCCAGGTCCTTCTTTGTCACAATGATGATGGGTGACCCACATGGTGATGTACTTGGTCAATTGACACCTTGTTCTAGTAGTTTTTGCAATTATTTCTCCACCTCACTTGCTTCTATAATAGACCGCCTATACAACATAGTATTTTGAAATGGGGAGTCCGGAAATAGTTGGATCTCATGCTCCACTTCCATCTTGGGAAGTAAACTTTTAGGCTCCGGAAACACATCCCTATATTCTTGTAGAAACTCTTCTAGTTGTTGTTTTTGTTTCTCAGTACACCCCTCCATGGGTTCCTTTCCTCTTATAAAATATTCAACAAAATAATTTTGTCTTAAAAATACTAAAACATACTTATTACTAGAACTGATCAATTCCTTGGCTTGGTTGGCACTTATCAACAAAATTTTTAATTTACCATTGTGTGTATTGATGGTGAATGATTTTCCATCCCTGACAAGCTTGTATTATTTGGATATTCGCATGAATATTTCATCTCTCATGTACATGTAGGGACTTCCAAACATGACTCCATACAGGACTTCCAAACATGACTCCATACACATCAAGACGAATTACATCTAGCTCAACTTCATCAATAAAATAATCACTGCTTGGCAAATCTAAATATTGCATTGGTATATTGCAGGAACTATAAATAATTACCCATGATTTGTAGAAATTTGATTGTAGAGAAGTTGCCCTAGTATGTTCAATATAGGATGGATATGTAGAGATATGTATGACATAAGTCTATGGTACTAACAATGATGCTTGCGGGGTCTAAAAGGTTATGAATAGAGTTTAGGATATTTGATGATTAGCTGTTGTCTATCAGGTTTAAGTTATCTAGAAAGATAAATGTAGAAGTTATATTTGTGGATAATCAGTAGTGTATCATCAAGTATCATTATGAGATATATTGTATGCATATATGAATTTTTGGTTGAGGTTTGAACACAATGAATAAATGTATACACTGCTAGAAGTGTCTTGATGATTTAGATATAGATATATGTGAAAAAGTTTTGTATGACATAGGTTGTATCCAAGGGTTATTTTTGTATGACACAAGTTTTATGCAGGGGTTAAATGACTTTACTTATTGTCCATGACAAAGGTGTGTGTAATAAGGGCATAGGATTATTCGAAAATGTATTGTGGATGCACAAATCAGTGATTTTGGAAGAGTTTATTTAATGTTGTTTCTTGTCTTGTAGACAACTATTTGACACAGTGTTTGCAGATTAAAGGCTTGCAGCAGGAGTTAGAGAAAACACATTCCTTATTGCAATGAATAGAGTTTAGATGAATCTTTGATAGTATTGACATATTTGTAGCCTTATTATGACACTTATCTATGAATTGATGTAATATTGTTGTTTCTTGTTTGTAGCAGATAAAGTTTATATTAATACAATTATTATGATAGTACTAACACTTTATGTTTGCAAGTTCCTATGATAATTCTACTTTGATTTTGTTGTTGTTTATACGATGCAGATATGTGACTTGTGGATTACATGGAAGACCTTCACTCATTAAGAAAAGTGTAATGTGTTGGTTTATATATTGAGTCATAGGGTTTGGCAAAAAATTTAATATTTATTGATCTATTTGTCTGAAACTTCCTTGGTTAAAGAGATGATGATGGCTTGATGTATGGTGACAAATGTAACAAGGTTGAGTCATGTATAATAAATGTTAGTACTGGATTAGGGTTTGGCATTGGCTAAGTGAGATATTTTTATGGATAAGTGTATTTGAGAAGAGTTTGGCATTTGACAATATTGATGAGATAGGGTTTGATGGCCTATCGAGCATATTTTTTTCAAAGATTTATTATAGAGAGAGTTTATTGATTGACAATTGTGTAAAGGTCATACATGCATTAAGTTATTATGATTGAGCATAATAGTATTTGCGGTCTTGGTTTGAAAATTGGATGAAACATGGCCTACATGATTTGTGTCTGAGTTAGGTGGATCTAGTGTGAAACATTTCGAAACGTGGTTCACAGAGGGACTGAGGGTTGGAGCCTTTAGTGAGGGAGTGGTGGGTTCCTTCCAATGGTGCTTGGTAAATTTGATGAAAGAGTAGTAGATTCCTTCTAGCGGTAGTTGGAGAAATAAGAGGAGGTGGTATCTTTCAACATTTAGGAGCTTGCACACTGATAAGAGTCAGTGCTAGTGCAAGATGTAAAAAAAAAAGTTCTTTATAATAAGAAAATTAAAAAGACAACAAAAACAATGATTTTTCCTAGTTGGGTTTTCCACCAAAAATCTGATGTCCCTATGGGTTGATGTGTTGATGATGTGTTGCATTCTTATGGTTAATATGCCTTATGATTAAATTTCGGTCATGGTTTATTTCTCTTACTTAGATTTACTATATAATGTGTTGTGAATTAAATTATGGTTCAATTAACATGGAAAAGGAAAAGTAAAATTACTAATTGCATGAAATATTGATTCATCCCCTGCCCTCTCTTAGTATTTCTAACAATTGGATTCATACTAGGTTCTCTCTGATAAATATTAACGTCTTGAGAGAAAATTAGGTACCATGGGAAATAAGCACAAGAAGAATACAACCCAAAGGAAGAATTCAATTCAAGAAACTTGTGCTAGTTCTAGAAATGTATCACATGTAGTAGCAATAACTACAATTATCATTCAAAGACAATTAGTAGCGAAACAAGTCAAGTAAGGAACTATGGATAAGCAAGATATGCTTGTACTAAATAATGTAAATTATCAGGATCAGAAAGAAAGGATGAAGTACATGATAATATCCCTCAAATCTGATGTTTGGAATTAACTTTGTAATGGACATACTAACATTCCCCCATTAGATCAAGAACTGTAGAATAATGGTCAGGAATTAAATGCAATCTTTTGTAGCTTACCTAATTCAGAGTTTGAGGACATTATGTAGTATGAAACCATGAAGGACGTATGGGATAATTTGCATGCCATACATGAAGAAGAGATAAAGATAGTAAAAGAAGAAGCTTGTTCATCAAGTAAACCAATAGGTAATATTACTTTCAGAACATTCAATGTATCTGAACAAGAAACTTGTATCCTATCAAAATATGAGTGTGCTCATGAAGCAACCTTCATCATATTAGATGGAGTTACTGATTCAGAAGAAGAGAGATTAGAGGAAGTATTTAAACTTCGAAGAAAACTTTCTTCTTCTTTGAAAATGATTGACAGTATCAAGGTTAAGTTGTGGGTATATGAAAATAGGGATAATGATGAATCAGTTAACACTGCAGTAGTAACTAAACAACTTAACAATGAAAAATAATATTATGAAGGACTTCAAGTTGAGATCATCTCTTTGAAGTATGATCTAGAAAATTCAAATAAATGAAATTAGGAGCTACTTCAAGTATTTGAAGAACAAGAAAATAGGCTTAAAGAAGAAATCATCGAGTTAAGAACATAGCTGGAAGAGTCAAGAAGAGAAAAACAGGTTGAGGTAAGTTCATTAAAAGGAAAATTAGCAGAATAGAAAAAACAATTGAGAGTTCAAGGGAGAAACAAGATACTGGAGAACCTTCTTAGCAGTGAAAGATCTCCCTCCATCAAATCAGGCCTTGATTTTCATGAAACCTTGAAGAGAGAATCCAACTCACAAGCTTGTATAGGAAGTTTTGAAGACAACAAAGAAAAGTCTGAAAAGCCTGGTAAAGAATTAAGAAGACAAGTAAACCGACAACCAAGAAAAATGCTTTTCAAAGAAAATAATTTGTTCCCATTGAGTATGGAAGAAATAGAGACAACAATTCCTTCTCTCCTTTGATCAATGATATCAAATGTTTTACCTTTCACAACTTTGGACACATTGGATTCAATTTTAGAGGCAAATTGTTCAAACCTCAAGCAAATAGTCTCTGCATAAGAAAATCATCAATTTCTACTTACTCAAGTTTCTTTAAAGGATATTGTTTTACATGTAATTTATTAGGTCATAAAGCCATTGATTGTAGGTCATATAAAAGTGTGGCCTTTCTCTGTGTGCAATAGAAGAATAAAATCAGTGGTACATATACAACATATTCTCTCATCTCTTGTCTGGTAATAAGAGCATATTTATCTCTCTTAATAAAAACAAGGTAGGTGAAGTTATTCTTTATAATAGCACACTAGCAAAGGTACTAGGAAAATATAGAGCTGGTCTTGATGTTTAAAATACAAAAGTGATTAATGTATTGTTAGATTAAGGGATAGAACATAACATTTTGAGTGTGGGTAAAATAATTGATAAAGGGAATATATTTATATTTACCTCAAAAGGATGAAAAATTATAGAACTTCAAACAAAGTATATGTACTAAAGAAAAATCTAGGCAGAAGTTAGAGGTCAATCTCCTCCTCTTCAAATTTAGAGTAGGGGAAGATAGTCCCCACTGCAGTGAATTTTTTATGATACATATTCCTAAAGGACCACGGAAATGGATGAGAGGTGCATGAGCTCAGGGGGAGTGGTACATGAAAAGAAGGTTTACATGTGTGCTATGTCATTGGTTCAACTTCAATGATGACACCATGCGTTGCTATATTATTCTTTTGATATAGATGATTTATGCTACTAATGATACATCGGTAAGGCTATTGTGATCAGGATTTCTGATGTATCTCTTCAGGAGAATGTTTTTAATATCATAAAAAGGATTGGCACATTTTCAGGGGAAGAATCTCTTATGGCTCCAATGTTTTAGAGATTCATTATTGGAATTATGGTCCCTTGCTAGTAAAAAGGGAGAAGACATTGCTTGGATAAACTTGTTATATCTGACATTGGTTTATTGTAGGAATTATCATTCTGCTGATTATGCCTATATACTATTTTTGATTAGGTATGAGAGTGTTTTGACCTATGATATGTTCATGAGTTTTTGATGGTTCCTCATTGTAAAATCCTACATTGTTGTTTTAGATCAATTTTCTTACATTGCTTCTTTGATGCATTTCTTATTTTTGGATGGAATATTCATTGGTGATGAGGATATATATGTTGTTGTCACTATGTCATGTTATATGGGTTGCTACTATAGAAAATTTACTAGTAGAGTTGGTCGAAATTTGATATGTTGTTGATCAATATTAGTTTTCTACTATATTGAACGGCTTGTGAGGACTCTAGATGTTGCAAAAGGTCTTCATTGAGATTGCATTTATATGTTGATGATATCTCCACATATGTTGCTACTAAGATCCTTGTTTATGATTGAGATGTTGAAATTAGACATGTATTATCATATATCATGTGTTAACATGTCATTTTTCATGGATGACATGCATTTCTCACATTGTAACACCCTCCTTCCACATCTACCCAAGTAACCGACCAACTGGGATAAATATGCAATGAAAATCCACTATGACATGATTCAAACTCCTAAGGAACGTTAAGGAAGTGGAACCAACTAAAACACACCATACAAAAATTCAACATCAACATTAGGACCCTCAAGGACCAACCCGACATTTCTACCAACTAGCCCCTCGCTCCTACTAACGTTTTGGACCACTTGACCTCTGGATTCTCTCATGCTATGGGCATGCCAACATGCAGGGACCTATGGATTCTCTAGCACGCCTACAATCCATGATCCATGGACTATTTTTCTTAGTTCTATGTCAATGTCCCCAGGATTTAAGCCACATTTGCAAGCCCAAAGCCCATGTCATTGCCCAAAATTGAATAACACCTTAAAAGCAACAATATACCATTGAAATAAAAATACTAATACATTTAATTGAATAATGCCTTCACTGGACCCATACCAGCCATGACAGACATTTTTTCAAACATATCATGAATATGTATTCTACAGGTGTAAATAGCATATATGAGTATAGGGGTGTCATACCTATCTGAGATTTGCTATGAGGCATTGTTTCCTTTTCACTTTAGGTGCAGTTTCATCCATTAGGCCATAGATACATTTTTCATTCATATACAAGTAAAAACATGATGGGAGCCATACATAGCCACTGTCATAATACATATTCATAACCAACATAATAACAACAAAAATACCAAGGACACAATAGCTATAAAATCCACATATAAACCAGTATAGTACTCATGAGATAACAAGGAGAAATAACCTCATATTAATGATGAAAAATCCGACCTGGTATGGGACTACCATGTTCCACCTGACCGTAGAATGGATGAGCAAAATATCTCTTCTGCCATTCACTCCCATGCCATATTCCAAGAATGAATGTGGGATCTCATAAAACGCATCAATCAAAACCATCCAAGGCTTCGATTCCACCTCGTGGTCGAACATCACAAAACCATCACCAGATTGTTATCTATAGAAGCCTTCCAGGGCTTCAGAGAGTTTGTTCCAACCAAGGTTTCAGGAGTAGTAACTCAACCCACCAAGGGCTCCAGAGAATTTTTCCAAACAAGGCTACAGGACTAGTAACTCAACCCAAGCTATTACGGGGCTCTGGAGCATTTGTCAAACCAAGGCTCCAGGAACTAGTAACTCCACACAAGTTAAGGAAACATGAGAACCAACCAGAAAATAAAGCAAATGAGCCTACAACACCATGCCTATCTAGGAAATGGAAAGGCTAGGCAAATCCACTATCAATCCAGGAAATCCTCCATGCCATTGAAAAATCATGACCAATAAATCACATGCATATGCCATGCATGCCAAAAATAGTGAGGAAAACATACATGCAACTTGGTACCTTGAAGAAAAATCTAGTGTAGCGGATGATCCTGATGTCCTCTTGCACTTTCCTATTATTCCTTTGCATTCTTGGTCCAAAAATCCAAGCGTGCCACACCCTCCAAGAGTTCTCCAAGAAAACTCTAAGTATCTAAGAGTATGAGAGAGATAGAGAATAGAAGAGAGCTCCACCAAAACCTGTCAAAATATTACACTGGCCAAGCTTACACACATTGATCCTTAGAAGCCTTTTCATTATTGAGGCCTCTATTTTCTTCAATTTCCATGATTTTCCTTCATTTTCCTCCTCACATGCAACTAATGACCTTTCACCTTCCTTTTCTCCTAATTTACATTATTTTCATAAATAAAATGCCAATAAATGCCTCATGCCTTTCAAAAGCCTTTTCCATTACCTTTACCAATTTCCTTAGAAATAATAATAGAAATGAACACCCACTAGGATGTTTTTTCCCATCAATTAGCTTGGAATACATCTCCCATCAATCGTGGTCTTATATATTTTTACATGGATTTTTTACCAAGGTTGTTACAGAACCCTCCCCCTTGGGGGAACATCGTCCTCGGTGTTCAATGACACCTATAACCAAGAAGACTACTGAAAATAAACATACTACCCATGGATATTTATAACATAGCTTGTTGCAGTATCTACAATGACCATCTGCTAAAACATGACAAGCATATCGTTTACTGGAGCTTCATAACACAACTCATTATGGTATTTATAATAATAACCACATATACTCATGCACATTTACTTCAACCAAAAAATATCCATATTGTCTATGGAGCTTTGTAAATCTAGCTCGATACAATATTTACAATAATACACACATACACATATACACATTTTCTCAACCAACAAATAAAAGGATACGATGTCTACATCTGCAACAATGGAATCCAGAGTCTCACACCTCCACTCTCAAAGTAGTACCAGGATTCACCTCCTTCCTAGGAAGCCCAAAATCCACTACAAGGTCAAATTTGTATCTAATGTACAATGCTACAATCCAACGCTACTTTTCCTCTCAATGAACAATTACTAGCTCATTGTTTCATGGCGCACTCCCAACGTGCATCTAATTCCATCTGGCAATGCTAATGACAAAAACAAATTCATCCCTTGTCTTCCCTTCTCTGCTACATAGTCCCTCGAGGAATCCGGTAAGCCCCTTCCATGCAGTCACACACCTTCCAAGTTCTGTTGGCACCCCCATCTCAGGCATTCCATCCCTTGGCAAGGCTTCCTTGCATTGGAAGATACAAAAACCAAGGCATATCCCTGCCTCAAACCATCATGCTATTCATAGCATTCTCATGGAAATTGATGGACACTATTGGGTGCCAATGTCCCACAATGGCCCTGATCCTGAATACTTTTCCAGCATACTATTGCATTTTCAAATTCCTTTTGTTGGCACTGCTAATTCTTGTAGTCAGTTTAAACCACCCAACTGGGCATGTTTATGCTTCCTATACCAAGTAGATAAATTACATAAGATTTAAAATAAATTGAAATAACTTCAAATAATACCTCATTGGTAGCTCATCAATAAGATACACTTGCAATCCTATTTACTTCATGTCACAACAAGTTAAACTAGCATCTTTTACCAAATCATCGTGTATAAACACATCACATCAGGTTATCTCAAAACACAACCATCATAGATCAAAATAATAAGTCACATGTAACCATCATAAAACATAATCATAGATCACATGTAATCAACATAGACTTGAATCATAAATTACTTGCATAATAACACTGAAATAAAATATTGATACTTATTCTTTAATAAATCCTTAGCTTCTACCTTTGTCCTTATTCTCCACACACATAAAATCAGTTGCCACACCCAACAAGTACCTAGTTCCTTCTCTTCAACCATGTGCACATACACATAGTATGCATCACACAAATACAACCAAACACGAAATACAACACCATGCAATACATGCACCTACACCTGACATACAAATCATACACCTACATCTATACCCGATGTACAATGTCACACAATACATACTCCTACATCTGGTGTAGACCACAACACAATACATGTACTACACAAAGTACAAAAAAATGAGTACACATGTCATGAGAACACGACCACATAATGCACATACATAGTATCACATGTAGACAACACAACATGTATGACATGCAGATAATACCACATGTACACCAGTACCATATGTACAATATGTACATAGTACCACCTATACACAACACCACCTATACAATGTGTACACAACATCACATGTACACGGTACCACCTGCACAACGTGTACACAATGCCACATGTATATCGTACCACTTGTACAACATGTACACAATGGAAGGCATACACAACACCACATGTACACAACAACATATGCACAACATGTACACAACACCACCTGCACACAACACCATATGTACAACATGTACACAACACCACATGCTCACATCACCACTTGTACAACATGCACACAACACCATATGTACATATTACTACATATACAACATGTACATAGCACCCTATGTACACAACACTTCATATTCAACATGCACACAACACCGCATATCCATCATGCACACAGTACAATATGTACACAACACTGCATATTTAACATGTACATAGCACCATCTATACCCAACACTGCATATGTTGTAGGTTTTAACCCCATACAAAAATTACTTGCATATGAATTCTAAAACAGAAAATAAATAAACAAAGGCGAGAGCATAACACATAAAACAAATATACACAGAGATTTTCCCCTGGATCCCAAAATTGAGACTACCACATTGATTTTTCATTATGTTCCTTTCAATGTTACAATACATATCTATACATGCCAAAACATCCAATATCATGGACCGAAAACCATCACACCCAAAACCATGTGTGAGAACCATGCACAAAACCATGTACAAAACCATGGGTCCAAAAAAACTTTCTCCTAGGTCGCTGCCCCAAACCCCGTAGAGGGGGGCTAATCGCCCCCCTCAAACCCCCTGTGACCCCCCCACTATGCATCAACGCAACAAAGGAGGGGCTCCACCCCCCCACTAACCCGTTGATTTGGCTAGGACAGCTAGTCGTGGAAAGAATATAACACAACCCCAACATATGCAACATTCACGCAACACCATCTATACCACCTTGTACATAATCATTGCATAAACAAGTACAAAATATGCACAAGAATAATACCACACATCCAAAACCCCACTCTCTCTACCAGGAAACCTTACTTCTAGTATCTTATCCATGCTTGTCCCAGCATGTTGTAGACCACACCTCTTTCATTTCGCTAATGTATCCCTTGGTATAGCCTGCCCATAACATAGACATAATATAATCACATAATATCAACTCATAACCACATGATACTGACCTCGTGGATTTTTCAAGGCTACTCCATCCAATTGATTCCTCGTAAGACCCAAAATCTCTTCATTCCATACACCTACATAAGCAATCATTCTTCCACAAGAATGATCCCTGATGACCCAGTTGGACAGTGACATAGATACATGGATACATACATACATATACATAAACATTAGCATAAACAATCATGATCTAGTTAGTCAATGACATACATACATACATATGTACATATAAACATTATCATAAAATATTTATGATCCATGATGGCCCTATCAGACATGACATACATACATACACACATATACACCTATATAGACATCAACATAATCATGATCACAACATAGTTACCAGATAACATACGGTCAAGGTTAAGAAAACTCCCTTTGTCTGTGCACACCATGTACAACATTGAGAACAATCATTCCCAACATAGGAAAGGCATCTAACACCTCAATTCCATTTACTTTATCTTTCTTGATTACCTTTCTTATGATTGTCCTGCCATTTTCCATTTACATCAATGGACTCGACCAATCCAATTGGCTTTCATACTCTTTCCTTCAACTGCCTTTATACATTGCACTGAGCTTCATCCAAGCCTTACATCACCTATTGGGTTTCATTGATCTCTTTTAGGGCTCCATTAATTTTCCTCCTTCCCCAGCCAATTCCCAAGACTCTCAAAATAATAAAGGAAAGACCAAGAAGCAAACAAGAGGAAAAACAACAACAATATGACACCATAAACAAGGTGGTATGGCCATACACTAGACATAAACAAAACCTCAATCAAGTACAACAAATCACCAAAATACTAAAGCAAAATACTAACAACAGATGCCATGACTCAATCCCCATGGTTCCTAGTGCCTCTAAGGGAAATCTCAACCTAAGCCTTCTTTGAGATTTCATGGAAGCCTCTTTTCCATGCAATCCCTTGCATCATATTTCCATGAACACATAACTGTTAGCGCATAAATAAACATAACAACGTACTAGTTACTTTACCTTGTTGTGCCAAGCATGTTTCTTGCAACCGAACACATCTACGCCATCTCTCAAGGGACTCCAATTCCCTTGATAGATCCATCCACAAAATGGAAACTAGCTAATATACCTATCAAATACATGTTCAAGACTATAGCACATATCCACATAATGTCAGACAAAATCAAGGTTAAGAAGAATTCATGTATGAAAAGCACTCATTCATTTGGAATTAGGGTTTCCAAACATAGCCAAATGAATTCTTGCCCAATTCCTTTCCTTTACCATTTTACCTTATTGCAATCGAGGCATACTATGTACTGCCACATCACCCAACTGTTAGTTATGTAAACACATCAAGTGTTACCTTGTCATGCTAATAACAATCAGGTTTCCTTCAACTCTTCACACATGTCCACTACACATTCCAAATTTCAAGACAATAATATCTATCAATTTGAAATCAATCTTTATCAAGGCTAACAATCAGGTCATAATCCATAGTAAACTCATAGTCATTAGACATAATGCAACAACTATCACCTACTACACTCAAGTACATATCAATTGTCTCAACACATATGTATTAGTACAATCATCTTAAAACAAGATCATTTGAACACATACTCATATTATGAAATTAATAAAACATTTAACCTACTTTCAAACATACCATGTTAAATTAATCAACTAGACAACATAATAAAACATTCAAGCACAAAGTAGAAGAGATAAACAACCTCATGCATTAATGTATCTCAGGGGAGGCAATCGTGTATGCACAAGCAATCCAGATTAGCACGATATAAATTCAAAACACATGAACTAAACCAAAAATAAGGTCATGCTATCCATTATAGTCACTAGAAAACATTTCCACATCATAAGGTCATAAACATTTATCATTCATACATAATAATCACATTTTCACAGTTAGTCTAGATTAGTATGACATAATATCACAACATATTAACTCATACCTGAATGTCATAACCATAACCATTCGCATAGACAAATCCAACTTATTATGGTACATATAACATCAATATCCTAATCTAATAACCCTAATCATCAACTTACTAGCATATAAAAACAACAAGTTATATATGATGCTCATCAACAACATATAACCTAATCATCAATCTAACTATCATATAATAACAAGAAGTTATATATCATACTCATCAACAACATGTAACCTAATCATCAAGCTAACTATCACATAACAACAACAAGTTAACCTATAACATACTCATCAAAAGCATATAACATAATCATCAAGCTATATAACATAAAACAAAAACAACAATGCATACAACCAACCATAGTTTACTATCATTCATGACTATCTGACACTTGTGCATTTGATTACACTAATCAACTAGCATCTATCATGCATGTAACCATAACATCAATAGAATGAAAATAACACACATAACCATACTGCATATAACAATCCTTAACCTACATACCTACATGCCAAACATACAATACATGTATGATGACATGCTCTTGCCTTGAGGTCCAATGCTGCAAATTCACTTTAATAGTTTGCATCTCCTACTCTATCTCAACCAATTCATTAACATCATAACATACCAATAGCATCATGATGACCTAATTGCATACAATGACCTCATGCACAATAACCTTCACCATGACGATGCATGTGTAAAAACATATATACACTGACATGCATACCCAATGCATATACAACCATACACTCATGACGACACATTCCACAACAACATCGTCAACCTTCACATGGCGACGTCACGACAACCATGGTCAAAACCATGCAAATGCAACAAGAACATGGACTACAAGCATAAGGAACATAAATGCATGACAAACACACAACCCATCAAGTCCAAGGGGTGAACCATGCTCTGATACGACTCTGTAACACTCTCCTCCCACATCTACCCAAGTAATTGGCCAATCGGGGTAAATATGTGATGAGAGGCCACTAGGATATGATTCAACCTCCTAAGTCATATTAAGGAAGTGGAACTGATGGAAACACACTGATAGACATTCAACATTAGCATTAGGACCCTCAAGAACCAACCCAACCTTTCAACCAACTAGCCCTAGGTCCCACTGACAGTTTGTACCACTTGACCTCTGGACGCTCTCATGCTATGGGCATGCCAACATCCAATGACCTCTAGGTGTTCTCACAAGCCTACAAACTAGTGTCCAAGGACTATTTTGCTTAGTTCTGTTCCAGTGTCCTTGAGATTTAAGCCACATTTTTAGGCCCAGAGCCCAGATCACTGCCAGAATTAAATGACACCTTCAGAACAATAAAATACCTTGTAAATAACAATACTAATGAAATTAATTGAATAAGACCTTGGTCGGACCCCTACTAGCCATGACAGGAATTTCATCAAACATATCATGAATATGTAATCTATATGTGTAAATAATAGGTCTGAGCATAGGGGTCTTATACTTATCTAAGATTTTCTATGAGGCATTGCTTTGTTGCCACTTTAGATGGAGTTTCATCCATTAGGCCATAGATACATTATTCATTCATATACAAGTAAAACGCATACATATCCACTATCATAATACATATTAATAACCAACATAATAAGAACATAAGTACCAAGGATACAATAGCTATAAAATCCACATATAAACTAGTATAATACTCATGAGATAACAAGGATAAATAACCTCATATTAATGATGCAAAAACCAACCCAGTATGGGACTACCACATTCCACCTGATGGTAGAATGGCTAAGCAAAATCTCTCTTCATCCATTCACACCTATACCATATTCCAAGCATGAATGTGAGATCTCATAAAACACATCAATCAAAACCATCTAGGGCTTCCAGAGACCAAACCACCTCAACCCATCAAACAATGATTCCACCTCAGGGTCAGAAATCACAAAACCATCACCGGATTGGTCTCTACCCAAGCCTTCCAGGGCTTCAGAGTGTTTGTTCCAACCAAGACTCTACGACTAGTAACTCAACCCACAACTGTCACCGGGCTCTAAAGCGTTTGTCCAAAAAAGGCTCCAGGACTAGTAACTCAACCCACCAAGGGCTCTAGAGCATTTGTCCAACCAAGGCTATGTGACTAGTAACTCAACCCAAGTTGTTACAGGTCTCCAGAGCGCTTTTCCAACCAAGGCTCTAGGAACTAGTAACTCAACCCAAGCTAAGGAAACATGAGCACCAACCAGAAAACAAAGCAAATGAACCCACAATGCCATGTCTATCCAGGAAATGGAAAGGTTAGGAAAATCCACTTTCAATCCAGGCAATCCTTTGTGCTAGTGACAAATCATGACCAATACACCACATGCATATGCCATGCATGCCAAAAATAGTGAGAAAAACATATATGCAACTCAATATCTACAAGAAAAATCCATTGTAGTGGTTGATCTTGATGTCCTCTTGCACTTTCCTACTCTTCCTTTGCTTTCTTGCTCCAAAAATCCAAGTGTGCCACACCCTCCAAGAGTACTCCAAGAAAACTCTAAGTATCCAATAGTATGAGAGAGAGAGAGAGAGAGTAGAAGAGAGCTCCACCAAAACCTGTCAAAATTCTACACTAGCCAAGCTTACACATTGATCCTCAAAAGCCTTTTTATTATTGAGGCCTCTATTTTCTTCAATTTCCATGATTTTCCTTCATTTTCCTCCTCACATGCAACCTGTGACCTTTCACTTCCTTTTCTCCTAATTTTCATTGTTTTCATAAATAAATTTCCAATAAATGTCTCATGCCTTTCCAAAGCCTTTTCCACTACATTTGCTAATTTCCTTAGCCATAATAACTGAAATGAACACCCACTAGGATGTTTTTCCCACCATTCATCTTGGAATATGTGTCCCATCAACCGTGGTCTTATATATTTTTACTAGATTTTTTACCAGGGCTATTACACACATCTCATTGTGTTGATCATGCATAGAGGAGAGCATGTGTGTGTGCATTTGAATAGCCATGTATCAATATTGTTTCATCCCTTGATACATTTATCATAGAAATACACATTGGGTCTAACATGCATTGTAAAATTTTGGTCATTTGATGGAATGATGTAACTTGAGTCCATGTAGTCATGAGTCCATATTTGGTGATAGACATACTTATAGAATTTTCATATGTTTGTCATGTGTACTTACCACATCCATGTATTTTTCTCCAAGAAGTTTTTATGTACTTGTATTTCACATCATTGTATGCCATTGTTTAAAGTTGGTAAGGAGGTTTATTGTGAAGCAACATAAAAATTATGATTATAGCCCCTTTATATGCTTAGGGGGAGTATGGTTAGCATGAGAGGTATGTTATGTACCTTAGTTCTTTGATTATGGGAGAAACACCAGATTTTATCATAAGATCAATTTGTGTTAAGGAGTTCAGGGGGAGTTCTTCTCTTAGTCTATTATTTCCCTTTTCCTTGATGTCAAAGGGTAAGAGAAGGACTTAGTGTTTTGTAGGAGGTTGACATAAAGTACAAAGGGGAATATTGTTGGCATTATGGCTAGTGTGTTGGCCTTGATGTCAACCTAGATCATGATCTCATCATACTATGTCAACATGGATCATGATCTCATCATGTCAACCTAGATATTGTGATATTGTTCTGTAATTATTTGTGATTGTGTGCAGAGTTGATGTCCCTATCTAGGTCATGACTTATGATGTTTACAGAAGAGGGTGAACATATTTTGAGATGATTATAGAAGAGCCACAAGAGGTTGGATAGGGTCTAGAGAAGTCGTAGAAGATTGGATAAGGTTTGGCGAAGCTTAACTATGAAGAAATGAAGGTAACATAGGTTCTTGAGGAACAAACCGAGTTATAAATCAAGGTAACATGGGTTTCTAAGAATAAAAATGAGTTATAATGTAGGTCACATAGTAGAAACCTAAGTTATAATGCACTTCCTAAATGGACAGGCTGCATTACTACCTGTAAGTGAGGAAAAGAAAAAAATTTAAGGTATAACCATGGAATTACCCAAGCTATTTTTCTGTGGAAGTTTGTGAAATGCCTATTTGATCTCGTCAAATATTACCATCAACAAATCCCTAGGTTTTCCCATGGTAATCATAAGGAAAAGAGGCTATAAAAGGAAAATAATTCAACTAGTCTAGTGGGCATTGTTCATGAGTTATGGTCTAGAACAGGTGATGGAACTAGGGCGCAAGGAGGAGGCTTAAATATAACTACTCAATGAGGTATGAAAAAAACTTTGGTTAGAGTTCTTCATTGCTTGGTTTGTTCTTTGATATGTGAGATCATTTGTTTTCAGGGGTCAAATACATTGAAGCATTAAGGAATCTAAACATTTGATGGTTTGATTTCAGTGTTGGTGAATGTTTGAGAATTATGACATACGATTTCACTAAAATCTGGTTATGATATTGCAAAGATCTGATGCATTTAAACTAAGTATATGTGATCAAGATGGTGTTTTTTCATAGATTTTAATAGAGAAGTTTTATGAGGTAGAGCTCGTGTTTTCCCACTAGTTTATTGCAGGAACTTTGAATACTAACCCATGCTTTGCATAAATCTTATTGTAGAGAAGTTTCCCTAGTATGCTGAATATAGGATGGGTATGTAGAGCTATGTATGGAATAGGTCTATGTTACTAAAAATGATTATTGCAGGGTCTAAAAGGTTATGCATAGAGTTCAATATTTTTGATGATTAACTATTGTCTATCATGTTTAAGTTATCTAAAAACATAAATGTAGAAGTTATAATTGTTGATAATGAGTAGTGTATCGTCAAGTATATTGTTGAGATATCGTGTATGGAAATTCAAATTGTTGGTTGAGGTTTGAACACAGTGAATGGATGTACATGCCGCTAGAAGTGTCCTGATGATTTAGGTAGAGATATATGTGACAAAGTTTTGTATGAGATAGGTTGTATACAGGGGTTAGTTTTGTATGACAGAGGTTGTATGCAAGGGTTAGTTTTGTATGACAGAGGTTGTATGCAGAGGTTAAATGACTTCACTTAGTACCCATGATAGAGGTGTATGTAAGAAGGGCATAGGATTATTTGAAAAATTATTTTGGATGCATAGATCAATTATTTTGACAGATTTTGTTTGATGTTGTTGCTTGTCTTATAGATAAAGATTTGACATCATGTTTGTAGATTAAAGGCTTGTAGTAGGAGCCACTAAAAACACATTCCTTGTTGCAATGAATCAAGTTTAGAGGAATATTTTGAGAGTATTGACATCTTTGTAGCCCTATTGTGACACTTGCCTATGTATTGATGTAATCATTTTGTTGCTTGTCATTTGATGTGAGAATGTAGGACCGTTGTTGCTTGTTTGCAAGGGACAAAGTTTAAATTCATAGAATTATTATGAAAATATTGACACTTTATGTTTGTAAGTGCCTATGATGATGCTACTTTGAGTTTAATGTTATTTGTACTACGTAGAGATATGATTTGAAAATTGTAGGGAAGGCCTTCACTCATTAAGGAAAGTGTAATGTGCTAGTTGATATATTGAGCCATAGGGTTTGGTATAAACTTTAATATTCATTGATGTATTTGTCCTAATCTGCCTTGGTTAAACTGATGTGATGGCTTGATCTATGGTGAATGAGTGTAATAAAGTTAAGTCATGTCATGTATGAACAAATGCTAGTATCGGATTAGGGTTTGGCATTGGCTAAGTGAGAGAATTTTGGACAAGTATTTTTAAGCATAGAATATGGTTTGGAATTTGACAATATTGATGAGCTAGGGTTTGATGGTGTATTGAGCAAATTTGTTTGTCAAATATTTATTGTAGAGAGAGTTTATTGATTGATAGTTGTGCAAAGGTCATACATGTATTCAATCATTGTGATTTAAAAAATGGTATTTGTGGGTCTAGTTTGAAAATTAGATGAAACATGGCTTGTGGGATTTGTGTTTGATTCAGGTGGATCCAGTGTGAAAGATTTTGAAACGTGGTCCATAGAGGGTATGAGGGTTGGAGCCCTTAGTAAGGGAATGGTAGCTTCCTTCTAGTGGTGGCCAACAAATTTCATGAGGGAGTAGTAGCTTCCTTCCAGTGGTAGTTGGAGATACAGAAGGAGGTGGTAGCCTTTAGTAGGTAGGATTTTGTGCACTGGTAAGAGATTGCACTGGTGCAAGATGTAAAATGATTTTTATGTATAATAAGAAGACAAAGACAACAACAATGATGGTTTTTCCTAGTTGAGTTTTCTACCTAAAAATATGATGTCCATATGTGTTGATGTGTTGATGATGTGTTTCATTATTATGGTTCATATGCCTTATGATTAAATGGTTATCATAGTTTATTGCTCTTGCTTAGATGTACTACATAATGTGTTGTGAATTAAATGATGGTTCAATTAACATGGCAAAAGAACAGTAAAATTACTAATGGCATGAAAGCCTGATTCACACCCCTCTCTCCCTCTTCCCCATCTCCCTCCCTCAATATTTCTAACATTCATAACAATTAATAGATCATCATCACAATTGTTCCAAACCTCACTTCCCCTTAAGAGTGGGTTCAATGGTTAACAATATGTATTTCCTCTTAAGAGGTTACAGTTCAAATGCAAAGAGGGTAGAGTATGTTCACTTCTTGCTCCTCTTAGATAGTTCATCCCCCCTATAGATAGTTTCCATCCTCAAATCCTTCTATGAAATTTGAGTATGATCCCTAACCAGAACCAAACCCAACATAAACCAACTAAATTATACCTTATGAATATAGTTTTATAACTTACATGAATGGAAATAATCTTTTAACCCTAATAATGAATCATATATAACGGTTGGAGACTATAAAACTACCCATACTTATGTGATGGATTTGAAAACAAATTCTACACATAATTAAGTATATCAACGTTAATATAACGATGTATTTATATTGCATGGCTGAAAATATAAACTGTGCATTTATATTGCATGGCTGAAAATAGTTGAACATGCTAAACTTTGTGACCATGAAATCAACCTGAAACGACAAATTCAACTTTATGAATTCGCAATTGCCCAATCTACAGTAGCAAAGATGGATGATCGTAATTACAAATTCATTGACTTTCATTCAGGCTAATAACAATTTCAAATTCAATTACGTTCTTCCGGCCCTGGTAACATGGGGCCTTGATATTTAATTGATGCCACGGGATATGATCTATAATGCCGCTTGCGTATTTGACCAAAATAATGAATAAATTGCCCTATTAAAAATTTCCTCCACAATGACACATGGTTGATGGCAATTTCAACTTCTTGGATTCCCCACCGCCCTTCAACAACTTTATTGAAAAATTAGTAATGGTGACGGCAATTTCAATTTCATTCTGCATTGGTATTTGTTTGGTGGCAGTTATTGACTGGGAACTTCAGAAATATCACGTTGTTTTCATGAAGCCTGCTTGCCGAAAGTTTCAGCGACATAATGAACGAATTGCCCGTCTATGGTCCAATATTTTTTTTTGCAATGACAGAGACCGATGATGGCAATTTCAACTTCATGGATTCTCAATAGTTCCTCAACAGCCATAAGAAAAATTTAATGACAAGCAATTTCAAATTCAATGACTTTATACCCGCTCTGATACTTTTCTGGTGGGAGCCAGTGGCGTGTAACATAGAATATCACGTGATTATTATGATCCATGAATAGTGCCTGCAGATCTTACCCGCGGAGTCGGTGAGAAAAAATGGCTGAATTTCCATATCTAGCAGACTAAGTGGGTTGGTGAGAAGCAACGAGTGAATTCACCCCTCAACGACCGACCTTATCAAAACTTTCTTCAACAGCGATGGAGGTTGGTGAACTGGCAATTGCCCGTCAACAATAGAAATGGATGGCAGCAAATTTCAAATTCACGAAGGCCGAAAGTGGAACGATTAAAAAATGAGGTCACCTTTTTGGTCAAAAATGGCCTAGCATTGCAAAAAGGAGTTGGTATAAGATGTACCAAACTTTTATTATTATTAATAACCTTAGATATGGTATCATTCCATTACTTAAATTTAAAACTACATATGTACCCAATTGACGACTTCTGATTTAAATCAAATTGTCATGGCTCTGAACATAAGTAAAATATGTCGATAAATTAGGAGTCCTTGACCACAGCCCATACTTTCTTATCTCTATTATACTTGTTATTGCATGCTCAACGAAAGGAGCACTAGGAAGTTTTATTTCAATAAAGTATGGAAAATAAAAGTACTATATATTTAAGACTATTTGTATCGAAATTATAAAATAAATAATTTTATAAAATTGTTTCAGTAGTTGATCTCCTAATTTAATTTACTTCAAAATATATATAAAATAAATTGCTCTATTATTTTTTGTTATCTTTATTTTTTTAAATATAATTAAAATATTATAAATTTTAATAAATGTTATATTAAAATTTTAAAATATAAGAAATAATATTTATATATAAATATAATAGAAACAAATCTAACTTTTATATAATATATATAAATAAATTTATTTAATATCTTATATATATATATATATATAATTTTAATATAGATATATGTAATGGGTTTGATTATTTATTAATAAAAGTATGTTGTTATTAGTGATAATATTTAAAAGTGCAGATTTTTTGTTGATTTCTTTTATTTTTTTTCCAGATAAATTATATTAAGGATTTTAAACTCACTTGTTTTGAACCACACATTGTGGTTTTGATCAAGATGGAAAAAGTAACTTATTTATGAAAATAAATAATGCAGAGATGCAACGGTTAAAATTTAATAATAATAATTAATGTTATTTTATTATTTCAAAAAATGTTGATGAATATTAAAGGTAATAAATGTTAAATAGGAGAAAACATTAAAAATAATATAAATTTAATTAAAAACAAAAATAGGGAAAAGAATAAAATATATAAAATAAATTAATAAAGTCAAGTCCTACTAGCACACCCAGTTGAGGACATGCCTCTTCAATAAGGCAACTCAGGATCAAATCTCACGGAGGGTGATTATGCCTTGTGCTAGGGGGATGAGACATTAAAAAATCTAGTTGGCCTAGGTCGGGTGCAATTCCCAGGGCGGAAACATGTTAAAAAATCCAGTTGGCCTAGGTTGGGTGCAATTCCTAGATGACTTTAACAACTTAGATGCCCATGGTGTGACCTAGGTCATATCTATGACATTGAGATTTTTATTACCAACATTCAAACCAGCATGTGATTCATCATCATGGTTAAATGATAAGGTAAGTTTGATGAGGCCATGGAATAAATAGGAGAGGAAACCTAGAATTAAGAGAATCAAGTTAAAAAGTAAATAATGTAGTTGTTAGGGGGAAACAAAAGTAAAAATAAAATATAAGATTAAATTGATCGCTACTTGGTTTCTGTTTTGGCCTGGGTTCCACTATGACATCATGGACAAGTAAGAAGCATACTTATTTAGCTCTTAGTACAACTAAAGCTGAGTATATACCTACTTGTTCACCCTATTGAGAAGTAGTTTGACTTCAAAAGATGTTTGTTGGTTTGTTTGATCAAGTGCGAGAATCGAAAACAATATATTGTAACAATCAAAGTTGTGTGAAGCTTTATAGGAATTTGCTTCTTTCATGATAGGTCTAAGAACATTGAGATCAAGTGTCACTATATTTAGGATGTTCTCCAAAGAAAAGATGTGAGGCTTGAATACATTTCTATTGATGAGAAAGTTGTTGATGCTTTGACAAAGCCACTATCCTAGATGAAGTTTTCTTACCTCTATGAGAAGATTGGAGTGGCTGATAATTCTTCTTAAAGAGAGAGAGCATTGATTGTATAACATCAATAATATTCCTTGGACTTAGCTGAGAAACCATGGTTTATGGTTCAGAAGTTTGTTCTGGTTACTCCCTTGGGTCATTGAGTTTGACTGAGAAACTATTATGGTTGGGGAGGTTGGTTCTAAAGCTTG
Organism: Pinus taeda; assembly: GCA_000404065.3. Classification (NCBI taxonomy): domain Eukaryota; kingdom Viridiplantae; phylum Streptophyta; class Pinopsida; order Pinales; family Pinaceae; genus Pinus; species Pinus taeda. Next base: position 80,695 of record APFE030675201.1, read on the forward strand.
GAGTATTCCCATAGGTCATTATATTTGACTGAGAGACCAACAAGTTTGGTCAGGGACATTTATTTTGAGTTATCACCCTCTGGTCATTATGTTTAACTAAGACACTATGTAGTGGGGAGTTTGATATCAAGATAATGATTCCTCCCTTGGGTCATGGACCAAGAGACCTTGTTTATGGTCGGGGAGATGGACCCTGTGTACCCTCTTAGGTCATTGGGTTTAACTGAGAGACCATTAGTACGGTTGGAGAGTTTGATCTTGATTACTCCCTTGAGTCATTCCATTTCATATGGTTGTAGAGTTTGGCCTCATGAATGATATTAATTTATCCCATGGTTAGTAAGGTTTTGAACTTGATGCTGACTTGTGGCATGAGCTTCATGTTATCAACCTTTCCTTATGATGAGATTTGTACATTTGATAAAGAGAGAATGAAAAGTACCTCCCTGGCTAAGAGGGAGTGTTAAGAAATTGTAGCTGTGGTCGATATTTTCATCATCCAAGTCAAAGGAGAAAAACATTATTTTCTAATTGTCCAAGTCAATCCCAACTGGACAGATCAACCCCACTTCATGAAGGGGTTGGACTCTTGGTCAAAACCCCTCACATTGGTCTACTATATATTAGAATTTCAACTCCTCTTTTTGTCATCACTTCAACTCATCAGTTCAGCCTATTCTAAGGAGTTTTGTTCACACATGCGAAGGAGGAAGAATACAAAGTTTACAAACAAATTTGACCTCCCTTATCTCTGTTTTGACCAACGTTGACTTGGATCTTCTTACTGTTGTTTGAACGAATTTTTTATTAGACTTGGAGGCTGAATATTCTCAGGATATTTGAATTCACTGATCGAACTACTACTTCTATTTCAAGCACTGAATGAGGTTTGACTAAACCTTTTAGTGAAATTGTAGGACTGAATTTCAGCCCTTTGACCAGTGACCACAAGCTGAAATTTGGCCCCTTGTATAGACTTTGACGATTGAGAAGATCAGTAACTTTTCTCTCTCTTTTGATTGATTTTTGACATGGAATTTAATGTGGTCAATAGTTGACCTTTGACTAGAATATTCTAATGTAAAATTTGGATGAATTTCTCTCTCTCTCTCATAAGGAAAAATTACTAGGTTTTCCCCCTTGTGGGTTTTGTCCCAAGAAATTTTGGTGTCTCTTGTTTCATTGTTTTTACTATGATCTCTATTTCTCTACTAAATTTAATGGTTGATATTTTCTAAGTGTAACTACTTGATGATTAGAATGCTCTAAAGGATTTATAATTATATCATTAGAAGTAGTATCAAATAGAAAATTATTCTAGTCTTATTTGCAACTAGAAAATCAACACTGATTTGGTCCAATTTGATGAGGACAAGGTTACGATAAATATATTATGCCTCGGTTGGAAATTAGTTTAGTTGTTGTGCATAATGAAGCTGATAATATACTTGTAGCAGAGATCAGATTTGGGGCAAATTTTGCAATGTTTTTAGTTCATCATTGTAGTCTCCTCGTATCATGAATATGCATTGTATCATACTACAATTGATGTTTGTGATGTAGGCTAGTGTGAGGGTTTTTTGTTGCTATGATGGAGATATATTGTTTTACTTAGACTATAGCTATGTGAGGTTTGGTGCTATTGATTGTGTTGATTGTAGGAAGGTTGTTATTGAGTTATTATTGCAGGAAAGGACCCAGTATGAAAATGTATGAAATCATGGTCCATTGTGTTTGAGAAGGTTGGGGCCTTCGGCAAGTGGTGGCATGCTAATATAGGGAGTTGGGGCATCCTAGATGGTAGTGTCTAGTGAATTGATATTGAGGAGGTTGGGGCCTCCAACAAGTGTTAGCTTATTAAATGGGGAGTTAGGGCTTCCTTGTTGGTCGTGGCCAACAAAATTATTTGAGGATTTCATATAGAATATCCTATAAATTCACAAGCTCATGTAATCTACTAAAACAAGAGACAAGAATCACTTCTACTCTTTACAATGGAAGCACATAAAGATCTAGCAAAACAATAATCGACAAGAGGAAGAAAATCAATGGCACATAACACAATAAATATTTGGGGAAAGCCACAGCTCAAAACCCCACTGTCTGTATTGCATTAATCAAAAATCCAAGATGATAATAAAATGCTTGTTCTCACAAGAACAATCCCAACACTCAGTAAAACCAATCTCTAACTCACAAGAAAGCTCTTGGCCAACACTTAGCCAATTCTTAAGCTCTCTAAGTCCCTATTTCCTTGTGCAATTCCTATGGTTGATTAGCCAATCTTAACAGGAAATCAGTGCATCCAAAACTGTGAAATCCATTCTAGGTTCAATTCCTGATTCATTCACCATCTGTACAACTCAGAAAATTATACAACAAATAATACATTGTCCCTGCACTCTAGTCTCAACTAGGTCTTTCTCAGAATTGACATGCATGAGTTTTTGATGAGGGAATTTTCAATTAACTAGAGTAGCACTAGTTAATGAATTATTGCACCAATTGGCTGTTAACTCATTATTAGTTCCTCAAACAGTTTGGAACTAATTTAACTGGACTTAACTCAATAAACTGAGTTGACTAATTACAACTCATCCTTAACTCATCCTGGACCTATACATGACTTCAGAAAGACTTCCAACTTGAAATTCCTAAGTTAACTAAGTCAACTCACTCTAGTTAACTATTACAAGTTGCTATGAGAATAAGATTCAATTTTAATCCTCAGTTTAATTCAAGGACAAATTAAAATGGAACTTATGGTTTCTATTTTTAACATTTCTTGTTGATATTTTCAACACTCCCTCTCAACAAGAAAGGAATTCAACTCGATCCTGATCCTGAACCTTTGGAATGTTCTACATGCAACACTTCTCTCTAGTGTTGTTGCTCCAACAAATCCTAAAAAAAAGAAAACATCCAACCTAAATCAGAATGATGCCTCTGTCATCAAAGCCTCTGACTGTTATTTCCTCTGTCAACTGAAAACTATATTCTTCTGTTGAATTTTCCTTTCTGCACTATCGTCAACCCTTCATTATGATTCTTCAGTATATGATTACTCTAGCCTCTGCCACTCTGATCTCTGACTACATCAATCCCATTGATTCCTCCCACTACTATGTACTTTGGGTTCTTGTAGCAAGGTACAATCCATGAGATAAAAACACTAAATGGACCCTGCCCAATTTCAGTCCTCTTGGGACTATCACTTCACATCGCCCCACCTCACACCTAGAGGTATGGCTGCATGTGATCCATTTTCCCACATGGCTCAAAATTCCCCCCTACTGGAGGTCTCTGTATGAATGGATGCCTCCACTCAGTCTCCTCTCATCTTCTCCAATTGTGGATTCTCCATGATTTTCTAAGACTTCTTCCAAGACTACTTCTTCTCTGCTTGAGTGGATCTCTCCACTCGGTCCCCTCTCATATTTTCTAGATGTGGCTGCTCCACAACTTCCTAAAGCTGCTTCAGAGGCTTATTCTGGCACTACATGTTGAGTTGTAATTTACTCTCCCTCTCAAACACCAATTTTCTATCCTTTGCCTTGCTCCTCAAGGCTTTGCATGCATCTTGAACCTTAAGAACATATAGGTTCTTGACCCGTGCACCAATCTATTTCACCTATCCTGTGGTGATGTGTCTAAGGAAAACCTTTCCCTTACTAAAAACCACATCATAGCCACAGTCTTCCAATACCGCGACTGAAACAAGATTCTTCTTTATTACTAGAACATACATCACATCTGTGATCTTGAGAGGAAAGCCAGATTCCCTCTGAAAGGTAACTGTATTGATCTCGCTAGCTCTATACGTCTTTTCATCTCCAAACTCTATGCTCTACTTGAGGTCTTTCTCCTCAAAATCACTAAAGAGATATTCCCTGTCATATGGAATGAGGCACCACTGTCAAGATACCACATGCCTCCCATGGCAGTGCCGACCATGCATGCAATGAGATTGAAATTAAGTTCGAATTGTGAAGCTAGAGCTTCACTTATTGTTGCTATTGTTGGCTCTTTCTTTCTTTCTTTCTTTCTTTCTTCTGTGGATAATTCCGGGCATAGTGCCCATGCTCGTGACAGTGAAAACACTTGAATTTTTTTAAGTCGATCTTCTTTCCACCCTCCTCACCTTGGGACATCTTTCCCTTGGCCTTATTTGCCTTACTTGCTAACGAAAAATCCTCTTCCACTTCCTTGGAAGAGGTCCCATCTTTGGTGTTCCTCCTAATCTTCTCTTGCATCAAATCTGACCATAGTCGTTCCCAATCTAGAAGCTTCTCCCAACCATTGACAAAGTCTTGATAACTATGCCAACTATTTGGGAGTCTTATAAGAGAAATACTCACCATATCATCCTCGGAAACCTTTATTCCAACACTTCCAAGTTCATCATGACATTGAGTGAACTTGGTCAAGTAATTTGGAATTGAGTTGCCCACCTCCATCTTGATTTTTTGAGGTTTATCTTTCAGTGCCAACTTCCTTTGGTCACTATTGTTCTAGAAAATGTCCTTCAATGATTTCCACAGAACATGTGAAGTTTACTTCCCATGGAGACTCGAAACAATGTGGTCCCAAACTCCCTCAAGGATTATCTACCTCGCCCTTGCAACACACTTATTCCATTTGTCTAGATTACGAGCATTCGATGCTGATGTCTTAGGAATGTCCTGATCAATGAATTCCTTCAAGCCATTATCCTCGAACACGGCCTCCATCTTGTTCTTCCAGGCTATATAATTCGAGCTGCCATCCAAGGCATACTCGAGCCGCAAACCATAGAACGCCATTTACCGATCCTGAAGTATGAAATGCAAATTTGAATTTCACCTATAACCCTGAACTTAAAAACTTCAAAATATCTTCTAGTATATTATTCTCGGCTCCGATACCATGTAGAAAATTTCTACAAACCTAGATTTGATACCATGTAGAATATCCACTAGATTCACAAGCTCATGTAATATACTGAAACAAGAGTCAAGAATCTACTTCTACTCTTTACAGCGGAAGCACATGAAGTTGAGAAAAAATAATCAACAAGAGGAAGAACATCAATGATAAATAACAAAATAAATATCTGGGGAAAGCCACAAATCAAAACCCCATTATCTGTATTGCATTAATCATAAATCCAAGATGATAATTCAACGCTTGTACTCACAAGAACAATCCTAGCACTCAGTAAAATCAATCTCCAACTCACAAGCAAGCTCTTGGCCAAAAATTAGTCAATTCTCTAGCCCTCCAAGTCCCTATTTCCTTGCACAATTCCTATGGCTGATTTGCCCATCTTAAAGGGAAATTAGTGCATCCAAAATTGTGTAATCCCTTCTAGGTTCAGTTCTTGATTGCATACACAATCTGTACAAATCAAAAAACTATACAACAAATAATACGTTGTCCCTACACTCTAGTCTCAACTGGATCGCTCTCATAATCGACATAGATGAGTTTCTGATGAGGGAATCTTCAATTAACTAGAGTAGCACTAGTTAATGCATTACTACACCAACCAACTGTTAACTCACTATTAACAGTTTGGGACTAATTTAACTGGACTTAACTCAGTAAACTGAGTTAACTAATTGCAATTCATACTTAACTAATCCTGGACCTCGATAATATAAGGAGAACATATACATGACTTCAGAAATACTTGCAACTCGAAATTCTTAACTTAACTAAATCAACTCACTCTAGTTAACTATTACAAGTTTCCATGAGAATAAGATTATATTTTAATCCTCATTTTAGTTCAAGGACAAATTAAACTGGAATTTATGGATTTTATTTTTAACATTTATTGTTGCTATTTTCAACAGTTCGGGGCTTCCGACAAGTTTTTCCTTGTTAGATATGGAGTTGGGGCTTCCTTGTTGGTAATGGACATGAAAATATTTTGAGGGAGTGGTTTCTCCTAGCCAGTGTAGACTAGCATTTCTATGTAAAAGAAAAGATTGAAAGATTAATAAGAAGAAGACAAGAAAAGCAACAGTATAGTGGTTTTTCTCCCCTTAAGGGTTTCCACCTAAAATCTATGGTGTCCATTTATGTTTCTTGTTATGTTGTGTTGTGAAGTTTCCAACATGTTTAGATTTGTTATTCATGTACTATGCTACTAGCTATCTAACTATTTAATTGATTGATTAATTATTTGAGAAAAATTGGTTATGATGATTCATTTGACATTATATTGATTCACCCCTCTCTCAGTGTAACTCAGTTTCCAACACTCACCAAATAAAACCACTAACAAAATTATCATTGGTGTATTTAGAAAACGATACTTTTATTACCACAGCCCAAAAGTGAATGTATGAGCCCATAATGCTTGCTAGTTGAGTTATAATTGGGCTTAAAATTGATGAAGATGAAATAATGATCATCAATAGTCTTAGCTCCATGGTGATTATAGTAAAAGGTAGTATCAAAGAACTTTTTTAGGTAAGAGAATCCATGCCATGATGGACAATATCTTCTCCTTTTAACTATATGTGTGTGCAACTAGACATTAAGTAACATTCCCATTCATCCAAACCAAATTACCATTATAATACCATGATAATCATGAGGATATATTGGGATAATGTTGTGGTAACAAACATGAACTGAAATTATGCTTCACTAATGGCCCAGGATTATTTGCAACATTATTTTGTCCACCTATAAGAGCTAGTGCATTAATGCTCCATTGATTCAAATTAACCTGCACCACCTACATCAATACATGATCATGTATAGACTTGTCCATGGTTTTATTGAGATTACAAAAATGTTATGGTAAACTTTTGATCCATGTGTAGTGAGGTGGGAATGGATGTCCAATATTGGTGAGGCCATGCAAATGATAATATTAGGATGTTGATTTGAATAAACTATCTAATTGAATGTTCAAGAAAATGGAGGTTTGTTCTTCTAGTCAAGGGAGTTCAAATTATAATTGCAACTAAGGGAAGGGAAATTCAAGCGCTTTGTAATAAAGGAGGACAAATAGTAGGAAATAATACCTTAGAGTCTTGGTTATAGACCAAAGTCATTGCACACATTTAAGAATATAACTTGGAATGGATTATGGGTGCTAGAGATAAGATAGTGATTGCTCCCGTGATTTCATTAATTCTTTCACAATAAAAGCCAAAACCGAGATGATCTGGAAGTGCTTTAAGAAAAATGACCCAAACCTAAAAAATTCTTAGAATTTTTATGTCTATGTGGATAATTAAACCAAATAGGACAATCCCCTTTAAATAGGTGGCCTAAGATTACATTAAGGATATCTAGTGACCCAAGTGTAACCATATTATCACTAGTTATATGATGGCCAATGATAGGCCTTAAGTAATTATGATAAAACATGATAGATATCTCAACACATGGATTGATAATGTGTTGGGGGTTTACAATATCAATGAAAACAAAATTAACCTTGAAATGATTCAAGCCATAAAGGATAATTTATGAAAATTAGGTTGATGAGTGATAATTTCTAATCATGATTATAATATGATAAATAATGCTAATATTTAGAATTAAGGATCTAATCAACACATGTTCAATTTGAAAACCATAGGTCATAATAGACAAAAAAATGAAGGGAACAAATTTAAATTTTATATTTTTATATTTTGTTTAGAAATGAAAATATCACTGCCTACACATAGGTCATAGAAAACTCATCATTGTTCTTATAAATGAGCATATTATATATGAAATAAACTCTTATAAATAACTAACCATAAGAAATTGAATTCATACAACTTAAGGCTATTCCAAAGAACATTTGTAAACTCAAAATAATTATAACAATTTTATGACTTTGAGCCTATTGATTTATATATACTAGTTAGGGAAGTTAAAGCCTAGTTCACAATGAATGAAGGGAAATGGGAATAATATTTGAAAGTAGTAAAACAAATATTTTAATTTTTTGGGGGTTGAAGACTAGGAAGATTAATGCCTTAAGAGTTATGGGGTCACAATGGTTTATTTCAAAGTCACAATAGGGTTTAGTATAGGTGATTGGTATATGGGGATTACCTGTCAAGCATTGATTAAGGGAAACTAGGGTTCTTAAGAGTTAGCTATGGATAGTATTTTTAGCGTCATGCCCAACTTCAATAGGTTGATATCAAAGGAGGATAATGGTGGGAGGGAATAGTTATGGACATCTAACCTCAACGAAACCCACTTAGCTATGATTCTATAAAGAGAACCAAGTAGAGAGATCAACTTGGATTATCCTTTCAGTCGAGCTACATGTCTATTTTGACCTTAGTTGTAGATTTTTCCTCATCAAGTCAATTAGATAATCTATACCAACCTTTGAATGATGATGGAAACCACAAAGAAAACATATTGTGCCAAATACCACTCAGTCAAGCTCTTCATTATTCTTTGAGAAATTGAAATGGATAAGGTTCCATCCTTATATAGATTTGGATCCTTCATTATTCAATTTAGTTACAATAAGTGAGATAAAAATCATGAGTACTAAAAAAATTTACTAACTATAAGCAACATTGTAATAAAGAAAACATAAACCTTGGAATGCTCAATGATCTGATTTACAATATAATAATCATATTAAATTCCCCTGAAGGGAGTGCACATTACAAAATCAAAGGGGTGTTAAAGTAATTCCTTCCCTAATTCATGAAATGAACAACTATATGTGCAATTGGAAGTTGGGAAAAATCTTGAACTCTACAAAATGTCTTTAATAACCATCTCCATTACTAGGTGAGTTGAGTTGAGGTGTTCAAGGTAGGTAGATGATGTGGAAGTATTATTTGTAACGAAATCATTGTAACTTAATTTAGAATGGTGGCATGGACCTCTTTGTGATTTTTTAGGTGGTACAAACCTAATAAACCATCCCCACGCAATATATATTAAATTTATTTATTTGAATAAGCATACTATGAGAGACAACAATAAACCCCTACATATGTAACAAATTCTTAGGACAAGTTATTTTGGGAGGCAAACTAGGGTATGTTAAATTTGTAAATACTTATAAAAAGGAACGGAGACATGGATCCTTCATGGTAAGATCCTCAAGGTCAATTGATACATAGTTCCATTTATCATTATTTTCATGTATAGCTATTATAGCTAGAATTCTTTTTCAATATTCCTTCAAGAGGGAGCTTGGAGGATGCATTTTCCATTCATCGAAATCATTTAATTACTCCTTTTTCATCTATTTAAGTTTTTAATTCATTGAACATGTATCTTTTATTATATGTTCTTGAGGAAATCCAAGGACTAGTACAAAGCCTTATAATGAGGCGCCTTTGACTCCAGTTTATTCAATTTTTCTCTTCAGTACTTTGACCCTTTATATATTTTATAAAAAAACTATGGTATTTTAATTTAAATTAGGATTAATCCCGCTTTCATGATTTCATTGCACATAAAACTATTTAATAATGACCATTGAGAAGGCAAGCATGAAGGAGCACTACTCATTTTTCATGACTGGAATGGAGGTGAAAGGATGAGGTGGATTGTGTTATGTGTGGATGTGAAATGAAAAAATACATGTCACTTGACAACACAATCTAATAATAGGATATGACACACATATTAAGAATATCATGTCCCAACATAATATAACAAGATAAACTAATAAACTTGAGGATCATGAAGTGCTATTAATTTCTACCTCATTATGCATTATTTCCACAACCCACTAATTCCTAACTCAGTAAGTATTATTGCCACAACCCACTAAATTCCATAAAACTATTTGATTACAGATGTGTACACCATCAATATTTTCACTCTTCTATCTAATAGGTGAAGAAGAAAATTGACTCGTCATGGTTGACAGCAAGTTTGCAAAGAAGAACATGAATGAACTACGTAGATGAGTTGGGTTGTGTTATATTCTCTCCATGTAGTTAACAAGGGGTTTGAGGGGTACCCATAACCCCACTTTATGGGGTCCAGGGCAGCGCCCCGAAAAATTTTGATTTGGGCCCTATGTTAGGTTGGGCGGACCCACCTATGGTTTTGTGCATGATTTTTGCACATGTTTTTTTGGACGCAATGGTTTTTTGCTCCATGGTATTGGACACGATGGTTTTCGGTCCATGGTATTGGATGCAATGGTTTTCGGTCCATGGTATTGGATGCTTCAGCATGTATAAATATGTATAGTAACATTGAAAGGAACATAATGAAAAAATCAAGTTGGTAGACCCGGTTTTGGGATCTAGTGGGCAAATATTTGTGTATATGTGTTTTATGTGTTATGCTCTCGCGTTGTTTATTTTTCTGTGTTTTTAGAATTTGTATGCAGGTAATTTCTATAGGGGGTTAAAACCTACATTTGGTATCAGAGCTACTTTTGGCTTCAAGGGGACGCCTTTGTTGCTGAGGGGTTTCGCTCAGGCCTGTGGTAGACCCTGTTCAGTGGGAGATCTGCGAGATCGATTCTGGTGGTGAAAGAAGATGGCGAGTGGTGGAAAGATAGAGATCAAGAAATTTAATGATCAGAGTTTTGAGTTGTGGAAACTCAAGATGGAGGATTTGTTGGTGGACAAAGATCAGTGGATCGTGGTAGATACAGGTACTAAACCAACGGGAGTGACCGATGAAGAATGGAAGAAGTTGGATCGAAAGGAAAAGAGCACAATACGATTATGTGTCTCAGATTTAGTATTACTGAATGTATCAGGGGAAGCTACAACAAAGGCTTTGTGGTACAAGTTAGGGACTTTGTACCAATCTAAGTCTCTAGTGATTAAACTGTTCCTACGGAAAAAGTTGTATAACCTGAGGATGAAAGATGGAGACTTGGTGACAGAGCATCTGAATGCATTTAACGCTGTGGTAAGTCAGTGAGCAGCTATTGATATTAAAATTTCAGATGAAGATAAGTGCATCAGTTTTTTGTGTTCTCTACCAGATTCGTGGGATAGTCTGGTTATTGCAATAGGTAGCAATGCAACTGCCTTGCATTTTGATGAAATAGTCTCATCCTTGTTGACGGAGGAGATGAGACAGAAAAATATGGAGACCAGAATGGTGATGCCTTGTCTATACAAGGACGGCCCCAGAACAGAAACAAAAATAAGTCATCTAGTGGGAGATCTAAATCTAGAGGGAGATCTAAATCTCTATAAAAAACTTATAAAGGTGGTGCGTTGGAAATGTGGAAAGTAAGGGCACTTCAAAAGGGAATGTAAATCTAAAGCTCCTGGTAAAGGAAAGGGATCCGTTGATGCTCCTTCTACAGAGGCAAAAACCACCTCAGATGATGGTGGGGATGTGTACTTGGCTTCTTCAAGTACACATGTAGATCATGAGGCATGGTTGATTGACTCAGATGCATCCTTTCACTTTACTCCCCATAGAGAGTGCTTCTGTGAGTATGAGAAATATGATGGTGGTGATGTCTTCTTGGGGGATGACAGGAAGGCTAGAATCATTGGTCTCAAAAAAGTAAAGTTGAAGTTGCAAGGTGGAAGGGTTAGAACACTTTCGGGTGTTCTACATATTCTTGCATTGGCCAGAAATCTGATTTCTATAAGCAAGCTAGAAGACGCAGGTGTAAAAACAGTGTTCGAGAAGGATACCTGCAAGATGGTTCGAGGAGCAATGGTATTGATGTAGGGAGTTCGGACTGGAACTCCATACAAGCTGCAAGGTAACACTGTTGTTGATGGGTGCAATAGTTTTGTGGTTCTTGAAAGTGGAGCAGAAAATCTAGTCATCTCTGGAGAGAGGACCATGCTGTGGCATCAAAGGCTTGGACATATTGGAGAGAAGGGCCTTCGAATACTTCATGGTAAAGATATGGTAGAAGGTATGAGTAATAGCTCTCTGGATTTTGATTTCTGTGAAAATTATGTATATGGGAAG
>APFE030675201.1:92726-107421 GCA_000404065.3 Pinus taeda
ATTTTCTTTCTGTTCAAATTTTTCTTTATCTATTACTGATGATGATCCCAGAACTATGAAGGAAGGAGTAGATTCAAAGGATGGAAAACTCTGGAAAGAGGCCATGGTTGATGAAATGGCATCTTTGCACAAAAATGAGGCTTGGGATCTGGTGGAGTTGCTAGCTAGAAGGAAACCCATTGGCAGCAAATGAGTGTTCAAAAAGAAGACAAATGCAAAAGGAAAAGTGGAGAAATACAAAGCTCGGTTGGTAGCAAAAGGTTATTCCTAGGTGCTAGGAATTGATTTTAGTGATATTTTTTCTCCTGTTGCCAAGGTAACTTCTATTAGATTATTTTATCTGTTGTGTTGCTTTTGATTTTGAGGTAGAATAGACGTATGTGAAGACAACATTTCTTCATGGTGATCTGGAAGAGGAGATCTACATGAAACAACTTGAAGGCTTTGCGGTGAAGGGTAAGAAAGAATTGGTATGCAGGTTAAAGAAGTCTATGTATGGGTTAAAACAGTCACCAAGGATGTGGTATCAAAAATTTGATACATTTATACGGGGACTTGACTTCACCAGAAGCAAAGCAGATCATTATGTGTATTTTAAATTAATTGGTGATCGTGTTATTTATCTAGTCTTATATGTGGATGATATGTTGTTGTTTGGAAATGACAAAGAAATTATCCACAATTTGAAGAGCCAATTGTCCTCCAAATTCGACATGAAATATCTTGGTGCTGCAAACTATATTTTGGGCATGGAAATTAAAAGAGATCGGGAAAAGAGGAAGCTCTGGTTAAACCAGAGGAAGTATGTCGAGACAATATTGCAGAGGTTTAATATGCAGGACAATAAATCGGTGAAGGTTCCTATTCCTGTAGGTATAAAGTTATCTGCTGAACAGTGTCTCGAGACACAAGAAGAGGAATAGGATATGTCCCGTGTTCCATATACAAGTGCAGTCGGTAGCCTGATGTATGCAATGGTCTGTACTAGGCCAGGCATTGCACATGCAATGGGAGTATTAAGCAGGTTTATGTCAAAACCAGGAAAGGAGCATTGGAGAGCAGTGAAGCAGGTTTTCAGGTATTTGTGTGGCACTAGTGATTATGGTTTGTGCTACCAAGGAAGACCAGGATTGGACAGAGTGTTGGATATTCGTGGCTTTGTTGATGCAGACTGGGCTGGAGATATGAATCAAAGAAGATCTATAAGTGGGTATGTGTTTAACTTATTTGGAGGTGCAATCAATTGGATGAGTAAGAAACATTCTGTAGTGGCACTATCAACTACAGAGGCAAAATACATGGCAGCCACTCATGCAAGCAAGGAAGCAGTTTGGTTGTAGAGATTGTGTTCAAGTATGGGGTTAGTACAGGAAGCTATAAGGATAGGCTGTGACAACCAAAGTGCAATTTTCTTGGCAAAGAAAACCCTGCATATCATTCAAAGACAAAGCACATTGATGTTCAGTATCACTTTGTAAGGGATATGATAGAAGACAAAAAGGTGTTGTTGGTAAAGGTGGACACTTTTGAGAATACTGCAGATGCATTGACAAAATCTTTGAGCTATGAGAAGTTCTCCTAGTGTAGAGAAACAATGGGCGTTTTAGGGCTAGAAAAATGACTAAGCTCTCCTGTGGCCCCCTATGGAAAGAAAACAACAAGTGGGAGAATGTTGGGTTGGTTATATTCTTTCCACGTAGTTAACAGGGGGTTTGAGGGGTACCCATAACCCCACTTTATGGGGTCTGGGGAAGTGCCTCGGAAAATTTTGATTTTGGACCCTATGTTAGGTTGGGTTGACCCACCTATGGTTTTGTGCATGATTTTTGCACATGTTTTTTTTGATGCGATGGTTTTTCAGTCCATGGTATTGGACGCAATGGTTTTTGGTCCATGGTATTGGATGTGATGGTTTTCAGTCCATGGTATTGGATGCTTTGGCATGTATAAATATCTATTATAACATTGAAAGGAACATAATGAAAAAATCAAGCTGGTAGTCCCGGTTTTGGGATCTAGTGGGAAAATCTCTGTGTATATGTGTTTTATGTGTTATGCTCTTGTGTTGTTTATTTTTCTATGTTTTTAGAATTCGTATGCAAGTGATTTCTGTACGGGGTTAAAACCTACATTTGGTATCAGAGTTGTTTTTGGCTTCAAGGGGACGCCTTTATTTCTAAGGGGTTTCGCTCAGGCCTGTGGTAGACCCTATTCAGAGGGAGATTTGCGAGATCGATTCTGGTGTTGAAAGAAGATGGCGAGTGGTGGAAATATAGAGATAGAGAAGTTTAATGGTCAGAGTTTTGAGTTGTGGAAACTCAAGATGGCAGATTTGTTGGTGGATAAAGATCAGTGGATTGCAGTAGATCCAAGTACTAAACCAACAGGAGTGACCGATGAAGAATGGAAGAAGTTGGATCGGAAGGCAAAGAGCATAATATGATTATGTGTCTCAGATTCAGTATTGCTGAATGTATCAGGGGAAGCTACGTCAAAGGCTTTGCGGTACAAGTTAGGGACTTTGTACCAATCTAAGTCTCTGGTGAATAAACTGTTCTTGTGGAAAAAGATGTATAACATGAATGAACTACGTAGATGAGTGAAGAAGTAGTGTGAGTAGATGCTCTCTCAAAAATTTCAACCTCATATACCTCTAGGGGTGTTTATTCAAGTAGTTACCCATTGGCGGTTAAGATAACCTAATATATTGTAATGAGGAGTTAAGAAACAAATGTATCCTATGCTATGCTTTCCTCATAAGTAATAACCATAATGATTCTCTAATACTCCTCTATACACCCATAACAACTCCTCCAGTTGACATATATTCTCTTTAGTACATCTGTTCAGGGATTCCTTTACTCTTAATTATTCATCACCCAACTCATTCTCTCTTAATAAAAGTAATAGACACTTATTACTAGAATTATCTTGGTGGATTCTTACTAGAGCTATCTATGATTAATTTATGTCTTTTTTCATTGATGATGTAATACATCCAAGCATTGATTAGATGGTACTATTTTTCTCTCCATTAGAAGATACACATATGATATATACATAAAAGGTCTTCCAAACACTACACCAAATACATCAAGGGGTACCACATCTAACTCCACTTCATAAATATAATATGCAATTATGGAAAACTTTATTTTGCATAATTTAATGACCTTGAACTCTACATTCATTACCATCCCAATGGATAGTATTTAATATGATCATGAACTTCTAACCCAAGATTTCTAAATAGATTTGCTAGTATGTGGTTTGTGATAACCCCTGACATGGATGTTTATGTTGTAAATCTATATTTATGGTTAAATGTGGTTGTGCTTTAAATTTAAAAGACTTATTTGGAAATAGTTTTATCGAAGTGATAAATTGATCAAATTTACATGTAAATTTGTATCTATGATGTTGTTAATAAAATAAAATATCTAGAAAACAATGTTGAAGTTACACTTAATTGAATGATTTATGGTTGCAAGTTAATTGTTGGATTTTGATTACCACTCATTAAGTCCCACGAATCTAATCTAAATGATTATATTATTTATGATCATAGAAATAATTAATCATTATTGTCCCTAAAAGACAGGGATTTGTATTTGAAAGTGGGGAAGTGGAGCTCATAAATGAGTTAGTAAATATCTATCGCCTACTGCCCGAGATAGAGGTAGTTACCAACTACCAACTAATTGGTAAGAGGGTAATCTATTTTTCATCTTGTTGGGAAAAAAAGAAAAGAGACATATTGGAGAAAAATTGTGGTGAGGCAAGATAAGATAGAATTTGTGACCTGTAGACTTAGTGCTTGGGGGGATACTTTTGAGGAAAAGGTATCAAAGTTTGGGTGGAGCTGCTGATATTTTGTAATAGTTCCAGACTTAGACCTAAAAAAAATTTAAGTCAATACCCTGAAATTTTACTTTGTGAATGTTTTCTTTTATGAAATAAAGTAGTATGAATTCTTTTATTTTTAAATATGTATAGTTTAACATGCATATTTGTATGCTCTAAATATTCAGTGCCAAAAATGTTTAATTATCTAGTCTAATGAGAATGATTCTTGAAGTGTATCTATAGTAAGTGTGTATATAATAATTCTTTGTGTATAGAAAGAACAAATGACACATTACTAAATAGATTTTGTTGTGTATATAATTTTATGTATGTTTCCATTTGCAAAACAAACATGTGCAATTAAGCTCGTATAGTTAACCATACAGGCTAAATATTAAAGAATAATAAGTACTTATTGAACCATTGTAGTGTAAATAAAACTATAAATTTAACAGTATTTAATCAAAGACTTTAGCTTTGAGAAAATAACTAAATCAAAATAAGACATATCTATATGTATTTTATATATTTTATGACATTTACAATTACAGATGAAGGTCGTATAAAAACATGTAGTAGAGAAGAGATATAGATAGATAAATAAAACTCTTAAGAGAATATCCATAAGATATTAAGACAACCACAAAGTTTTCATCTATACACATAAAAGAAGTTTTCATCTATACACATAAAAGTTGTTCTCAGTAGGAATTAATAAAAACATTTTTATTAAAAAAAAGCGAAAAACGCCTTAACCATTAGAGTTCAAATGGAGAATTAATATTAATCATAAACACTATATAAAAAATAATGAAGTACATATACTTGAAGAATGCTATTATAATCACGAGATTAAAATATATTAACACTAGTATTTTATTAATCAAGAGAAATCTTCTTTAATAGTAGAATAGGTCAAAATCAAACTCAATTGAAATACCCTTAATTATAATACTTAAAAAAGATCGGTGTACCACACTCGTGGAAAGATCGAGAATCAACGACATTAACAATATATCACACTGAGGTAAAACGAAATCAGAAGACATATAACAATTAACCCTTGTGATTTAAAAGTAAACATGTCAAAGCTATGACAAAGGTTTCATAACATAAAAACATATATGGTGGTAATTAATAGTAAATAGTGATTAACCATCTTTTAAGCAGTTGTAAAGCTAAAGACTTTGAATATATATATATATATGGATTGGGTCACGGCCCCATGGTATAAAATGCTCATAATATGATATTAAAATAATAGTTGAGCTATGAACTTTGGTTCGATTCTTATATACGAACTAAGGGTAGCTGGAAACAAATTACCCAAATTTCTACATACCATAATGTGAGTTAAAGAAGAGTAAAATATTACTAGTGATTCATATAGCCTTAAGAGTATCATTTAAAATATACAAATGAAGTAATAAAAAATATCTAGGGTTAAGACTAGGAACCCATTATAGAAGGGAAAATGATACCTTCGTGGTACAAGTGATGTGCTTGTTGAATATACAGTAGAATATCTTATGTAAGAGTTGCAATGAAAGAAATAAAAGTTAGTTAGATCCAAGATATATTATTAAAAATATGGATTATTGTCTCTTAAAATGTGTATAGAGATATATGATCAATGTGATAGATTTTAAGGTAGCCAAATGAACCTAATAAAGATAGAAATGCAGAAAGAGAAATAACTATGTTTATTTTAAAAAAAAATAGTGTGTTTAATGGGGTTGATTACAAGTGGTATCAAAGTTGTAGGTTAGAATATTGGCTTTTTGTGGGTCTTAAACTGCAAATTTATGTTATGTGTGACAACTAATAATCAAACAATGATTAGGAAAAGTTGAAGAATGATTGAGTATAACAATGAAAAAACTTTTATAGGGTCACCTAGGGAAGGTGAGGAGCATAACACTGACATGGGGACAATGGGAGGAGAGGTTGGTAGTACAGATAATCATGAATTTAAAATCCTATAAGTAATTCATAGCTTGAAGGTAGATTTAGATATTATCAAATCCAATTAAGAAAAGTTGTCCAAAGTTAAGGATGAACAAGAGGATAATAATGGCTTTTTACTCAGAAAACTTTGAAGGAAATAAAATGAGTATAAAAGCTAGAAAAACTCATATAAAAAGATTTAGAAGTGAATCTATTGACAAAATTGATTCTATAACTTCTAGTGAAAGTCAGACACACGAGTTTGATGATAGGGAGGAACAAAAATATGGTAGCAGTACCTTTGTGACCAAAAAGAAAAAGACTACATCTCAGTTGCAAGGGGAATTCAAAAGGATCATACCTCCAAACTTTTATGGAGAAATTGAAGATGGGGTAGAATCTTGGCTTCTGAATATGTTGAAGTATTTCAAGGTTTACAATTACCCTAGCAACTTGAAGGCCAGATTGGCTACATACCAGTTAACTAGTAAAACAACCTTATGGTGGGAGGAAAACAAATCCATAAAGAGAATTAGAGGTACGAATCTATCATGGAGACTATTTAAAAATAAATACTTAACAAAAAGGTATTTTGATGAGAATACCAAAGAATTCCATGAGCTAAGGTTGGCAAAATAAACTACAGACGAATTCGTAAACAAATTCATGAATTTGTTGAGATATGTATTCAACTTGAAAGAATAAAACGAAGTTACCATCAAACGAGAACTATTACTTCAAAAAAAGAACTCTAGCCAAAAACACCCCAAAAAAACATGAAAAATAGGTTGAAAACAAAAAGTGTGATACTTGAATAATATTTATTTATTTATTTATTTATTTATTTATTTTGGGTAAATTTTCATTTTGTTTAAATGGTAGTAAATTCCAATAAAAACCATTTTTTTGTGCAAAAGACACCCTGAAAACGAAAAGTGTTGATGCGTTTTTTTTTTTTTTTTTTTCGAGTAAATTTTCAGCTTTTTTTAATAATGATGTAAAATTCAAAATATCATGACTCAAAAAGACCCTAAAGTTTCAACGATTTTCATGTATGGAATTAAAGATAAATATCACGTCTTTGAAAAGCCTTAAAATTCCAATGATTTTTACGCATATCATTAAATATAAAATATCATGTCTCTGGAAAACCTTAAAATTCCAACCATTTTTAGTCATGGCGCTAAAGAAAAAATACTTATAATTGTTTTCAACCATAACGATAAAGATAAAATAACATGACTTAGAAAAACATTAAAATCTTAACAATTTTTCAACCATGGAATTAAAACCAAAGATTATGACTACAGAAAAACCTTAAGTTTTCAAAATATTTCAAGCATAACATTATGGAAAAATTTTATGACTAAAAAAACTTTGAAAATGAACACCTAAATGAAAGAGTCATTATACCAAGAGTAACCTTTTTAAACGCTAATGTATAACGATTTTAAAATCTTAGCCTAAGATAACTTGACACATTGCAACAAAAATTTAAAAATCAATCATCAAATTGACACGCAGTGTAGGCAAACTCGACCCATCGTAATGAAAACTTAAAGACCAACCATGAAATTGACACATTGTGGGGGCGGAATTGATCCATTATAATAAAAAACTTTAAAACCAACTATCAAATTGACACATAATGAGATCAATTTTCTAGTCGCACATCGACACAGACCTTGTAGAAAAAGAAAAGAAAGGAAAAGAAAAAAAATCAAAATGAAAAACACAAATTCAAACATTGAAAAAAGAATGAAACAAAAAAAACACAAAATATTTTAAAAAATAATAACAAGTAATAAAACATAAAATTAAATTAAATTAAAAACATGATTAAAAATAACTTCTTAAAACTAAAAATTTAAACAAAAATATTTTGGATAATAAAAAAACATTAAAATATATAAATAATACACATTAAAATTTAAAAACATTAGAAGAAAAAAAAAAAGTTAATTTTTCCTGGGAAAAATTGTAATTTCATTAATAAAAGGAAATTACATTTTGTAGATGCATAAATGCATATTAGATCAAATCCAAGACATGACTATCATCATCAATGGTGATAAAAAAAATTGTTGCCTTCATCCACGTAGGGATGCATCAATATATATAAAACTGTAAAAACTACA
The DNA here is from genome assembly GCA_000404065.3 of Pinus taeda. Lineage (NCBI taxonomy): Eukaryota > Viridiplantae > Streptophyta > Pinopsida > Pinales > Pinaceae > Pinus > Pinus taeda. The sequence goes on from APFE030675201.1 coordinate 100,658, forward strand.
ATATATAAAAACTGAGAAGTCCTTCATGCGATAAATATATACACAAAATAATAATGTTCATATGCCAACAGAAAATTATGCAATTATATCCATAAACGGTCGGTTGCAGTATTGACAGTGATCTCCATTGCACAATTCCCGGATCATCCAGATGCCCGGCTCCCCGATCACAGCTTCTTTGGATAGGCTGTCAGCAACCCGTTCCGCTCCCTAAAAATGTGTTTACATGTAAAGGAGCTAAATGATGAAATCAATCTCAAAGTTTCATATAGAATACGGCTCAAAGAAAAGGTAGAGCATCTAGATGTTCTATTCAACTAGTCACAAATGATTTTGGAGTCCTCAAATAATTGTATGTCTCTGCAATTTTTCTCCAAAGCAAATTGTATGAGATGTTTTGCAACTAGTAGTTCTGCAAAATTGTTAGTGCCTCTTCTGAAACCCATGAGCATGCTGTAAGAATGATGATGGTTGAAATATAGAATAGCTCCACCATCGCACCTAGTCCCCTATGCGGCCCCGTCGAAATAAGCCCATGGCTTGCTATGATCAATATGTTCAGGTATAATATTCCTGGGCCTCTGTGGGGGTGGGTCATCCGGGATGAGGGTGTAGTCAACCAAAACTTTGGCAGTAGTAATAGACCAGGGAGGTGGTGAGTTTTGGAAAATTAAGTGATTTCGGGCGATCCAAATAGCCCATCATACCAGAAGGGGTAGATTGCATTGCTTAGGAGTAGAAGCAGAGGTATACCAGGTCTACCAGGCCTCAATAATAGTTATGCCAACCCATATACTTGAAGGAGCAACAACAGGAATAATAATATCCCACAATTTTCGGGCTTCTATGCAGTCAAGGAACAGGTGTTGAATGGATTCACTATCACTTCTACAAAAGTAACACCAGTGAGGACCATAATGTGCTCGCTTGAGGAGGTTATTGCCTGTAGGTATTTTGTTCCACAAGATTGTCCACATTAGCATCCGAGACTTGGGGGGGGGGGGGCTTAAGCTTCCAAAGATGCCTCCACCAATCTGCAATGATCTGAGGTCTTCTAGCTTCTGTGAGGGCCAAGTAACCATCTTGGGGGGAGTATCTCCCAGATTTAGATAGGGCCCAAATTACCTCATCATCGCCTTCAGTGATGCGAATGTGAACATCCAAAAGTGCCTGAGTATAATCCTCCCATAGCTATACCCATTGAGGAGGGATATGTAGATGAAGTGCAGTTTTTTAGACCTATTGCAGGAAAGTGGTATTATCATCATCTGTAATATGAGCTATATGAGTAGAATTGTGATTTTTAAGGTGATGAATGAGCTCATTAGGTAGCCTATGCATGTTCCTGCAGCCAATCCACGGATCAATACCAATGCTCACTTTATTTCTTGAGTGGATTCTCCAAGTAATACCCACTCTGATAGGATTCAATGCCTTAATAACCACCTTCCAGATAATAGAAATCCTAGATGTACACCTGTGTGGTCGCCTAATCCAATCCATAATGTGCATCGAGGCGATGTATTTTGCAATAGTAGCCTTCGACCAGAGGTTGTTAACTGATACAAGGTGCCAACCAAGCTTAGCAGCTACAGCAGATGAGAAGTCCTCAAGTTTTTTTAAGCCCCACCCCCCCCCCACTTCTTTGGTAAATTAAGGGCATCCCAATTGACCCAAGCAAAATTCTTGCCTTGTGGGCTACCCTTCCAGAGAAATCTGTAGTATAGGGATTGTACCCTGGTGAGGATACCCCTGGGAATCCATGCTAGAGACATCCAATAAACAGGTGTGGCTTCTAAGACACTCTTGATGAGGGTGAGTCGACCAGCACGAGATAGATATTTGAGGTACCAGATATTGAGTATTTTTTCCATCTTTGAGATGAGCCAAGTCCAGTCAACGATCTTGTAGCCCAAGGGCTTTAACTTATACCCCAGATATTTCAAACCTTCTGCTAGGCTCAGTTGAGTAAATGGGAAGCGTTGAAGTGCAAAAAGGATCTCGTGTGGTGTGCATTTCGCTGCTGTCAACGTAGATTTTGTATCATTTATCAACATACCAGTGGCCATTTGAAATAGGGAGAAATAGGCTTTGATGATGGTAAGATCACCAATGCTGCCATTGAGAAATATCAAGACATCATCAATAAAAGGTAGATGTGTTAGCATACAACCGTCTGATATCTTTATGCCCTGTAATCTGCCTCTTCTATGTTCATCCTTTATGAGTCTGCTGAGGTCCTCCATGACAATAAGGAAGAGTAATGGTGACAGCAGACATCCCTGCCACAAACCTCTTTCAGAGAAGAAAAAGGGGGATGCACTTCCATTAATCAGAATGCTAAAGGGAATGTTAGTTATACAGCTCATAATCCATTTGATGAATATGAATGGAAAACTCAGATGGGTTAAAAGCATTCTAATGTATAACCAATTGAATCTGTCAAATGCCTTGGATAAATCAACTTTCATAATCATACCTTTGCATCTCCTGATATGTAGAGTATGTAATACTTCCTGTGCAGTGCCCAATGCCTCATGAATCTGTTGATCTTGTAGGAAGGTGAATTATTCCGGTGAGATGTGGTTGGATAGAATGGGCCGCATCCGGTTGGTAATGATCTTTGCAATAATATTGTAAATGCAGTTGCAGAGTGAGATAGGGCGATATTCTTCATAGGAGACCGGGTTATCAGTTTTCGGGATGAGCGCTATGAAGGTAGAAGTGATGGATGCTGCAATATTTCCACTGATTTTGGTATCCTCAAAAACGTTTAGCAGATCTTCACCTATGATGTCAAAAAAAGCCAAGTAGAACTCAATTGACCATCCATCAAGTCCTAGGCTATTGTCTATTTTAAAACACTTCGGGGTGGCCTCCAACTCTTCTAGAATAACTGCTTTGGTCAGGTCCCCTTCCTCCTCTTGATCTACGAACCTCGGAAAAAGTTGTGCCACTCTAATGATGTATACCAAATTTGCTTCCTGCGGGGCACTGTAAATTCATTTGAAATGAGAGGTTGCCAGCTCAGCCAGTTGTTGAAATGTGTTAACAACCTGTCCCTGTATGTTCTGAAGCTACCAAATAGTATTAATCACCTTCCTTCCATTGGTGAACTTATGATAGAATTTGGTATTTGCATCCTCATCCTTCATCCATATTTCCCTACTTATTAATTTCCAGACTTCTTCACAATCCTTAAGGATTTTCCCTCTAGCATAGTATAGGGATGTGATCTTCTCCTTGTGTTCAATAGAAGTGAACAATCCTCCCTGATCATTTTCTAAGACAGATAACTCAGATTCTATCTGTTGCAGAGAGTGTTCATCCAGGGTCCTTTTGTTATGAGCCCATTGTTTGGACATTTTCTTCAACTCTGTAATATTTTGAATAAAACCATTTTTGATATTACCCCCAGCCCCAGGAGGGTTTGCTTTGTAGTATTCAGAGACCATGTTGATATAAGAGTCTTCGTTGAGCCAGGCAGAGCAGAATTTAAAAGGTCCCTTACGCTTTGTTCTACCCCCTTCAATATCCATATAGATGGGAAGATGATCGGAGATCCCCCCAGATCCAACCCATTATATGATGTGAAAACCTAGATCAAGTACCTTCTCTTTGACCAAGAAGCGATCAAGTCTTCAAGCCAGACCATGTTCCCCTATCTTGTTATTCCTCCAGGTCACTTGTAATTTAGCTAAAGGGATATCAATCAACTAATTTGAATCCAGGATGGATGAGAAATAATCAAATAGAGAGTCCCTCTGTGCTCTATGTCCCGAAGAATCAGCATGATCGATGGAGAAATTGAGATCCCCTCTAAGAATCAGATGGTCTGCCAAAAACAAGTCCGAATCCAGGAGGTTTTCCCAGAAATCAGGTCTGTTTTGACAAGGTCCATATATATTGAAAATCCGGAAATTCATTCCCAGGTCCGCTGAATGAATGTCAGCACCAATATGGCCATCCCCTCCCCAACAATTGAGCAGCTTAATAGAATGGGAGTTGTATCCCAAGGAAATACCCCCAGATCTTCCATGTGCATCCAATCCAATAAATAACCACCCAGGAAACATATTTTGAAGGGTATGGGAAATGACAGTAGTAGGAACAAGAGTCTCTTGTAGAAAGATTATATCATGCGAGTCATTTGTAATTAACTGACAGAGTGCTAGTTTTTTGTCAGGCCTAGCAAGCCCCCGACAATTGAAGGAGATGATCTTCATGGAGGGTTCTCAGAGGGGGTTTCTCTGGTCTAACTACCCCAGGTATAGTGGATTGTTTTCCCAAAGCAATCTCATCTCCTGCCATAGAATGAGCAATAGTGATCAAGGAGGGTCTTCCCCTATGGAGCTTATGCAAAGGGGGGGAGGGAATGATATCAAGCCTGACATGGTCCAAAGCTTGTCTCTTGGCTTTTGAGCGTGTTAGATAACCAGTTATAGGGGGTGCCTGAAAGAATGTAGAATATGGAGGAAGAGGGGAAATCGAAGGGGAGGAAGGAGTGGGGGTAAAAACGGGTCTGGATGCAACATGGAAAAATATCGGGGAAGAGGCAGCAAAAATAGAGGCCAGACCCAAACCAACTATTACACCAGATGATATATCGGAAAATAAACTAGATGTGATGATATCAAGAAAAGATGTGCAGCAAGGAGAGGAAGAAGTGAAGGGTAAGCTCTTACCTGGAGAAAGCGATTCACCAGAGGTCATCCAAGTTCGTGCTGGACGCGAGGGAGGAGGTCGATGGGGAGGTCTGCCACGCTTCTTCAGAGTGGTTGATGGTGGGTCCATAACCTTGTCTGTCGAGGCCGTCTGCATCTCGGCCATCCCTTCTATAGGCTCTGTATTCTGAGGCTGCTCCTCTTAAACTGGGGACTCCTGTGCCACTAGTTCCTAAATCAGGGTCTTTTTGAATCCCTTGTCGTTAAGTGGACAATCTTTATACAAGAGACTCACCTTGTGACATCATCTGCTTCTAAAAGGGACACCCTCGTAATCCAGTATCTACCTCCTTGCTGCATTCCTCCACTGAATGTTAATGTGCTCCAAAAGGCCATAAGAGAGATCCAAGTGAACTAGAATCCTGGCAAAACCCATGTGTCCCATACTCTGAAAAGAGTCATCATATGTGAGGTAGGTGCCAATGGCATTTCCAATCCGCTTGAAAACATACTTTGTCCAGAAATGTAGAGGTAACCCTGAAAGGCGTACCCATATGGGTCCAGCATCAACCCTCTCCTATTCTGAGTTAAACATAGACGTCCATCTTCTGAGAAAAATTGGTGCTTGATCAATGTCCCAAATTGTAGAAAGTACCCAGTTGGTGTGTGCAAGACAGCTGAACCAAAGAGAACCAACCTTTCACAAATGTTTGAACCTTTGGGAGATCTTTCAGGTGAAGACCCCAGACCTCTGAGGTCCATTATTGAAGCTTTTCCACACTGAAATGTATGCCACAAACCCGACCAACAAGCACTTTCTCTGTGGTATCCATGGAGTCCAGTAATTGAGCGTCCTCGGTGAGTTTTAGGAATACCTCACAGTTACAGAGCTTCAAGCACCGCTTCTTCTTTGAAACCCCAAAAGATTTAGTAGCAAAAGTCTCTAGTGCTGAGGCAGGATGTGCAGTCGACGATGAAGGGGATGCCCTAGGTCCCGCAGTAGCCGTCAATGGAATGGAAGCAAAAATACCCGGGATGGGACCAATTCTCGTGAAATTTCCCAGAGGGGGAGCCTCAATGGTCAAGGGAGCAGATGATACGGGTTCCTCTGCAGCAGAGACCAAAAGGCAGTTGGCCAAGCATATATAGTAGGCGGACAAAGGAGGGTTTGATACCGGAACCGCTTCAAGGGTTTTTTCGCTAGGGTTTGTTAAAGGATCCCCAAAATCTAGAGTACGTGGAGAGTGATCCGGATTTAAATAGGAACGCAATAGATTACAGAGATAACCATAAATACAGAGATGCGATAAACATAAATAAAGAGATGCAGCGGAAATAACACTTCATTTCATTAATGGAAAATACCGAAATATGCTTACAACCAGAATTGGAAATAAACCAGCTAGGACGATGGTAGCTTATCTCTGAGAAGAGATGTGCGGCTACATGTCTCTGAATTGTTCTAAAATTGTGTTACAATGAGGCTCGAACGCCTATTTATTATTGAGAAACAATGGAAAACCCTTCACATTCCAAAACCGGCCCTTAGAAGAGGAAACGCCAAATTGTGGGCCCCGTTTTGGGTAAATTGGTACATCAATTTCCCGGGGTCGTAACTTTGGCATACGATCTCTGTTTGACGCGTATGATAGCTCGTTAGAATGTTATATCCGAGAACTACCACTTTGGGAAGGGAAACATCGGTCCATGGACCCATGTTGCCCCCCTATTTCCCAAAAAACGTCGTTTAGGGCCTCAAAACGGCTCTGGAAGTTTAGGACCCGAAAAACTGCTAAAAATAGTAAACTGTGCTAGAATTTAGGAAACTGAAAAAGCTGAAAGAGACAATTGTGGGGGTCCAAATGGGATAGGTGGGTGGCCACCAACTTCCACCTGGATCATTCCTCCCCCCTTAGGAAGCAATGGTCCCCATTGCGTTGAGTTCCTCCATCTGCTGAACTTGTCCTGCAATCTCTGATGTGTCCAGTAATGGTGGGAAGCATGGCTGATGACGGTCCACATTGAACACTTGGTGCAGGCGAAGGAATGGAGGAATGATGTGTGCCAAAGCATTGTTTCCCATAGCCTTGGTACTGGTGT
>APFE030675202.1:0-17385 GCA_000404065.3 Pinus taeda
CTAAGAGGGAGTGTTGAAAAATTTGGTAGAAATGATCAGTATTTTCATTGGAAAATTGATAAAGAAAATTCAAATTTTGTTGTTTGACCATGTTAGCTTAAAGTCAACAACTCAACCCCACATGTGGAAAAAACCACCTCCTCAACTAGATATAAATATGAATTCGTTGGAGTTCATTTTGGCATCATCACCATACATCATTTAAACTAAAAATCACAAAGACACATCCACTCATGCGAAGGAGTCAAAGGAGGATTTTCTATTCTATGTTGACCAACTTGTATTCTTATGTTCGACCAACATTGACTTGGGATATACTTGCTTCTATTGAACAAGACATTGACTTATTTCATAAGGAAAAATTTGATTGAGGTGCATTGACTCTTGGTAGATCGAGTTTCTATTCTATTTTTGGGATGTTGATCGGTAGTCAACTCTACCCCTTTGAATCAAAAATGTAGGTAAGTATTTGACTGAGGTTGATCAAATTTCAACCCTCCTGTTTTGAGCTTCTACAAGTGGGAATTGAGCCCTAGTGTTGTATACTTGACTTTGAATAAAGTTGAAAATTTTTACATCTCTTCATTGATTGCTTTGACTACTTTGACTTGGTATTTATTGAGGTCAAATTTTGAATCTTGTTGGAATATTTTGGTTTACTATTTATAAACTAGATTCTCTCTCATAAGGAAAGATTGGTTGGCTTTGCCCCTTGTGGGTTTTGCCTTGGCTGTGAGCCTAATTTTTTGTTGTCTCTTGTCTCTTGCTTACTGTTTACAATGATCTCTATTTCTCTATTATAGAAAGTAAATTGTTGAAGTTTTTTCGGTGTAACTCCTTAATGATTGGAATACTATAAGAAGACAAATTGTATCATAGGAAGTAGTTATCGATTTTGAAAAACTATACTAGTCTTGATTGCACTAGAAAACCAACAATTGAAACTCTTTATAATTGCATCCAAAAGTTACAAAAATAATGAAGAGGTGTAGAAATAATGAATATTTGTAGCAAGTATAGTTATATCTAAAAGTTGCAACAACTTTACTTTGCTAGAGCAAAGAGAGTTGCAAGACTTGTATGGATTTGCAACACCTACATGGAGTTGCAACTATCTAAATATGCAACTAGGTTTGGCCTTCATAATGTCTTATGCAATCTTGATTTTAAGTATTTGATGTAAAGAGAAAAATAAAATTTATTATTATTATTTTATAGCATCAGTTTTATGCTCAAGGTCAATTTATTTATAGGTCAAGCACCCATTATGTGCTTTTAGGGTTTTTCATAAAGTCAATAAGTTAAAAGAGTCATTGCAATATATAAAATATCCCATTGGGAATGTTGTAATAAGTAAAAAGAATTTATTTGAGCCAAAATTGTGTCAAAAGAACCTCCAAGATCAAGTTGGCTTATAAGATATCAAGTGAGCCTCTTGAATGCAATTCGTACCCGTAGGAAGCCTATATATATGAGGCCTTCAGCCTCATTTGAAGCACACATCCAAGACATGTAATAAAGCAAGAGAAGAACTTTGATCTTAAGGAGAAGTCCAAAAGGCAAGGGAAGCTCAAAATGGAAGCTAGAATTGAAGTTTTGGGTCTTTCTTTCTCGCTCTCTAATGTGCAATGAAACTAGGAAGCTACATCAAAGTTGAAGTTGTGAAGCTGCATAAAGCTCAAAGTTGTGAAGTTGTATCAAGGACAAAGTTAGGAATTTGTATCAAAGTCGAAGTTGTGAGGTTGCATTTAGATCAAAACTGTGAAGCGACATCAAAGTCGTAGCTGTGAAGCTGCATCAAATTCGAAGTTATGAAGCTGCATCAGATCAAAGATATGAAGTTTCATCAAGGCCGAAGCTGTGAAGCTACATCAAGGTTGAAGTTGTGAAACTACATCAAGTTTGAAGTTGCTAGGTCAAAGTTGCATAAATTATTATTGGGGGTCAAAGTTGCTAGAAACGCTGTTGGAAGGTTGAAGGTTGTTGTTGGAAGCCGTGTAAGGAAATCCAATAAAGAAGGAAGGATGACTTGGTCTTGGATAGGTCTATGTATTAGGTCTAACGTCTTGGGATTCATCATTTGAAGATTCTATAAGAAGAGAAGAATTACTTATGCGTTTTACTCTCTAAGAGGGTTTTTTGCCTTGGTTAGCAACCTAGATCTTGTTTCCTTGTGTACTATTGGTCTTCATGTTTTGGTAGTTGTTTGATGATAAGAAAAACATTATAAGTGAATAAGAAACTAATAGTAATGAAAAATAAAAGGCCCACGGGGCTTTGGATTGACGGTGGATGGGTGCACCATTAAGGCACTCTTTGCGATAGGTTACTGGTTCAAATCCCCCGTGGGTGCTTACCTACCAAAAAAATAAAAAAAATAAAATAATGAAAAGTAAAAGAATACTACAAGCAATTATCAAGGTAAAAGGAAATCACCCTAATCTAGTTGCCTTAGATTTCTCAACAACAACCACTATTGAGACACCAACATTGAGTAATACCTGTGTAGTCTTGTGTCCTATATGCCATTGTTCGTACATAAATGAAATAATTTCCCAAAAAGTGCATAAAAATAAGAATTAAAATGACACGTAGAAGGATATTTGTACCTTGACCAAAATCAATCAATATGGATGGAAATGTAATAAGAAAGAATGGAAAGTCGAAAATAAAAAAATATTGCGTACCTATGAAAAACATGTCAATTTGGCCAACTCTAACCATTCTCAAAGACTTTTTATCTATCTTCAAATTTATAGATATAGTAATGAAGAACCATTTTGAGCCTAATTCCATATCTACATGCCATTTCATTTTTCATTTGGTGTTCTTCCACTAGATTAGGGCCCTCTTGCTGGGCCATATGCCCTTAAAATTCCTATGATTATGTGATTCTACATGTATTGAATATATTCACCGATTTAGATGAAATTATTTCATACCTTGGAGTGTTATCCACTTTAGGTGTGCATATGTTTGCACCTTTTGGCATTAGACTCTCTTGACTATTCTTTGTGTCATCCTTGTCCCTTACTACGACACTATTGTTTCCTGGCCCTCACTCTCTTAATTGGTTTATTGTAGCCTTTACTTTCTCACTATTCACTATCGTTTAATTGTGAGAATTTCACCCATTCCCATATAGAATGTTATATTTCTTCCACTTTTGAACGATGTCTCAAGTAACAAACTCAACTCTAGTCAATTGTGTTGTTAAAACTTGACATTCTCAATGCATTAGAGGAAATTTAAGCCTAAAAGTCTGCTTGTAAGAAAAAATTATAAATAACAATATTTGAAAAAATTGTGGCCTCTACACTTGAAATTTGAGTAAACCTATAAGGAGGTAAGCCAAAAATACAATTAAAAAAAAACAATTTTTTTCTTTTCCCTCCAAAATATTTGCATGTATTTCCTTTTAAATTTAAAGGATTTTGATTGGCTTATGTATTATGACATGGAATTACACAAAAATTTAATGGGCACTTTTAGACTGAAAATTTCTTCTAATGTACACAGTTAATAAATGCATTCAACTTCCAAACATGTGTTGGTTAGAAGAAATTTGTTCTAGTGCAATTTGTTTTATAAGATAATGTAAATTGCATGATGTTGTGAAGCTTTAAGATTTTGAGAAGACAATATATATTGTAAATGAGTATTCTTTTAACATAATCCATTTCTACATTAAAACAACTAAACTAATTTAAAATTACAATACCAGAAATATTATGTAACAAAATTTTGTTGAACCTAGAAAAATTAAACATCATTATATTATTTATATGATATCTTTAGACACATACTCACATTTATAACTAGATCAACCCTATAAATTAAATGGATGGTAAACATGGATAGACACCAATCCATGATAAGCATCAAAACACTTCATGATACATCTTATATTGCTAAAGTTAAAAAATAATAAAAATCAACTAAATTATAACTTTATTTCGATATTTTTGTTTGTTAATTAATTACCTTCTATTATATAATAAAATTGACATATAAATCTCAACAATTAGCCTTCTCACTATCATGGCTTGTAGCAAGGGAAACCAAACCAGCAATAGTGGAGGCATCTTACCAATTTTTTTGTCCATTAAAATAATCAAAATTGAAGATATTGTCTAAGCTTTCTTACACCTAGAGATTTGTCTGAATACATAGTCAAAATTTTTATATATAATCTGGTGGGTGGATCTAATCCTCCATAATTTTAGCTTATCTATGAAAATAAAATAAAAAGTTTCATATTGAAAAAACATAAAACAAAAATACCTGTGCATGTATCATTTGACTTGAGAAGTTCTTGGGGTTGAAACCTATGCTCATGGGCTAGAGATGGAACCATTATGAAGATATCCTTCCATGGGTGAGACATGAATCTAGGTTAACCAAAAAAGTGTTGGTGGCATTAAACCTTTTGGATTTCATTGAGGGAGGCTATAATCTTGTTTTTTAGCCCCAACCCATTTTTCATTTGCTAGTGAAAGGTGATAGAGTTAATATATTGGCTCTTATGTTCCTTGATGTGGCCAGGGTCAAGGACCCAATAAAATAATTCAACTTGAATTTCAAATACTAAATATCCTTATGGGTTAGTCATGGTTAAAGATTTCAATTGTTAAATTTCTTCTTAAACTTATGGAGTGACACAATGGTCTATTTCAGCACCAGACTTGGCTTGAGAATGGGATCTAGGTCATGGCTTGAGAATAGGATCTGGGTCTTCTTGAAGAGCCACCACCCTATATAAAGGGTCATATATATAGCATGAGAGCACATGGAAGCTAGTTTGAGGTGCACAAGCTAGTTAAAAAATAGAAGGTAGTAATTGCATTGCTTTGACATTTTGACTGTATCTTTCTTTCACCAAATTTATACATTCACCAAAAACAATAACATTAACAAAATCAACAAGTACAGTTAACAACTTCATTGATACCTAAAACCATTGATATGGTTACTGGTTTTAATCATTCCTCAACCCGCTTGCTTAATGATGCAAGTCATCTGTGAATATGTAAGCAATTTTTACTGTTTTTGACTGAATGCATGGTCTGGTCTCCAAATTTTCTGGCGTGACATCATTTCCCAGAGAAAAGTGATCAGAGTGATGGGTGACATGTCACCCATTGGTGTTTTGGAGAGCATTTGCAAAGTTAAAAAAACCTAGTTCCAGTAATGTTGTAACTATGGTTATCGAATTTTATTTTGAATTCATAATTCTATTCCTATTCGATTTTAGGACGAAAAAATTCGATTATGTGAAAATTAGATTAGAAATGGGAATTATTCATCTTATAAAATTAATATATTATTTAATTTAAAGTTTTTTGAAAAGGTGAATATATTTTCATGTTGGCAAAAGGCTCAAGAAAGATATATTAAAAGTTTGCAGAATTAAAAATAAGGCTTTTTTTATATTAAAATAATAGAAGTTATGAAAAATTGTTTATGCAATCAAGTTTTGAGTAATTAATATAAAAATTTTAGTTAGTGTTATTGTTTATATCGGAAATTTATTTTTTTCTTTTTCTAAAAAAATTGAGCCAAACTTTCAAAATGTCAAAATATCTGCAATCCTAATTTGCAATTTACCAAACCTAACTGTCTGAATGATCGAGCAAGACAATCTAAGCCAGAGTCTACAGCTGCACCCAACAAGAGTCCAAAGCATTAAAAAAAAAGAAGGATTTTTCTGAAAGGTTGAAAACTATAGTATTAACTAAATCCAAAATGCTTCAAATTTATTAATATTGCAGAGTGAGAAAATTGTCATAAAATCTAACAATATGAATAAAAAAACCTCAAAGCTAAAGTTTAATATAAATAATGAAATCGCACTTACCAAATAATTCATGACTCAATCATTATTCCTATCCAATCCAAATTAATCAATATTGTTATCATTATAAGAATTCAAAGCTGATGTTCAATATAAATAATGAAATCTCACTTACCAAAGAATTCATGACTCAATTATTATTCCTATCCAATCCAAATCAATCAATATTGTTCTCAGTATAAGAATTCAAAGCTGAAGTTCAATATAAATATTGAAATCTCACTTACCAAAGAATTCACAGCTCTATCCAATCCAAATCAATCAATATTGTTATCATTATAATAATTCAAAATTGAAGTTCAATATAAATAATGAAATCTCACTTACCAAAGAATTCAAGGCTCAATCAATATTCCTATCCAATCCAAATGAATCAATATTGTTATCGCTATAAGAATTCAAAGCTGAAGTTCAATATAAATAATGAAATCTCACTTACCAAAGAATTCACGATTCAATCATTATTCCTATCCTATCCAAACCAATCAAGATTGTTATCACTATAAGAATTCAAAGCTGAAGTTCAATATAAATAATGAAACCTCACTTACCAAAGAATTCACAACTTAATTATTATTCCTATCCAATGCAAATGAATAAATATTGTTATCACTATAAGAATTCAATGCTGAATTACAATATAAATAATGAAATCTCACTTACCAAAGAATTCATGACTCAATCATTATTCTCATCCAATCCAAGTCAATCAATATTGTTATCACCATAAGAATTCAAAGCCGAAGTTCAATATAAATAATGAAATCTCACTTACCAAAGAATTCATGACTCAATCATTATTCTCATCCAATCCAAATCAATCAATATTGTTATCACTATAAGAATTCAAAGCTGAAGTTCAATATAAATAATGAAATCTCACTTACCAAAGAATTCATGACTCAATCATTATTCCTATCCAATCCAAATCAATCAATATTGTTATCACTATAAGAATTCAAAGCTGAAGTTCAATATAAATAATGAAATCTCAGTTATCAAAGAATTCATGACTCAATCATTATTCCTATCCAATCCAAATCCATCAATATTGTTATCACTATAAGAATATTATTCCTATCCAATCCAAATCCATCAATATTGTTATCACTATAAGAATTGAAAGCTGAAGTTCAATATAAATAATGAATCTCACTTACCAATCATGACTGAATCATTATTCCTATCCAATCCAAATCTATCAATATTGTTATCACTATAAGAATTCACTATCCTTATCCAATGCAAAGTTGTTTAACAATAACTATCTAATCCAAATTTATTTAAGAGTAAGAGTATGTGCAGATTATCCTTTGCAATCCAAATCAATTACTATTCTTATCACTATAAAAATTCATGACTGAATCACTATTCCTATCCAATCCATATTCATTTAACAATAAGACTATGTGCCCATTATCCTTTGTGGTGGTAGACCACAGAAAATGAACCTCTCTAATTGAATTCCACTATCCATTATTCTCTATTTTACCATAAACCTTAATAGCTAACTATAATTCAACTTAATAACTAGCTATAATTCAACTTAATAGCTATAATTCAACGAGGTAATTGTCATCATCCAAAAAAAATTATGAGAAAAAATAAATAATGCCTAAGGCCACCACAGGTTGGTAGATTCGAAAGCTGATGCAACCCCTCGAATTGGTGTTTGAGATGTGCGATGTCCTGGTAATTCCATTTCTTGGACAATCGAATTGCTAGCGGAGTTGACTATGCACATATCTAATGTGCTATCAACTGCGAGAATAAAACCACTGTTGTTCACGGTCACGGCCAAAGGAAATACGGGAGTTCCAAAATCACACCATATTTCAAATTCTCCCGCTTCATTCAACTTCCACATGCGAACAAACTCAGCATCATGTCGATCAACTAGCATGAAATGGCCATCATATTCAGCAAAATTTTCAATGATGCCCCATCCCTGGGGCAGTGGGATTTCTGTCCAGATTCCGTCAGCAATATTAAAGGCTGCAATATTAAAGGCCGCCCAGTAAAATTTTCCTTGACAAAAAATACCCTTATCAAAAGGACAGATATGATCTGGGACCATGGTGGAATGTTGAGTCCACGCGTTGGATTCTGAATCATAAATACACATCTGCATCATTCTTCTATTAACACCTCGACCTTGTTGCAATTGGTGGTTTAACAAAGAATAGCCTAGAACGAGAGTGCAACGCCTTGTGGAAGAGTCGAAAACCATCCCATTGAAGTGGTAGCCAGGTATAGGAGGACGAGGTAGGTGTCTCCAATTCTTGGTACCAGGAATTCCTATGGAAAGAGCCAACCGATCCCCTCGTTCATGACAACACACGATGCTCTTGCAACTATCCAGAACGATGCAATTGAGCAAAGGCACTTTGTAAATGTGTGAACCAGTACTGCATCCTTCTATAACCCAAAATTCCACGTCATCTTTGGAATCCCAATGGATCTGAATCAGAAACCCCGGGGTAGAACAAAGCGACCATTTTGGAACAAACCCTTCGAAGGCATCCCGAGAAGACAGTAGATCTTTCCACTGTTTACACACCGCCCTCATTTTGCCCAGAACCCTAATGGGAAGCTTCGCTAAAATCATATGCAACAACACCTCTGGGAGCCTTTGCCATATTTCTGCTTCCATTGCTAAAATATTTCTTTCTCCAGCGACAAAAAAAAAATCTCAGGCCTTTCACAGCTCTCCACCGAAAAAATAAATCTCATACCCTTCACAGCTCTCCGCGAAAAAAATAAATCTCAGACCCTCCACAGCTATCCTAAGGGCGTTCCACTTTCAGGATCCAGCCCTCCCACTCGAGTTATATAAAAGAAAACGATCCCCTGATATAACGGTCTGCCCGCTCTTTACGGCATAAATTACAAAAGTAATCTAGCTTTATCTGTTTGGTGAAATAATTTTTGAAGTGTGACCTGGATTCCGGGTATTTTCACATTGTTGATACTTAATATATATATGTATTTTAAAGTAATATCCACAGTAATGGTTTTTTATTAATTTTACACCGATTCCAATTGTTATTATTATTATAACGTGAGATAAATGGTACACCTTAGTATGCTAGCACTTTGACATCGATTCTAAGTGTTTTTAGTATAATTTTAGGTGACATACCCATGCCCATGCCACTTTGACACCGAATCTAAGTGTTTTTATTATAATTCTAGGTGGCATACCTATGCCCATGCCCATGCCCATGTCCCTAAGTAATAGGGAGTTTGAATATGTGATTTTATATTCATATTTGTTTTAATGTTTTTCATGAGGTTATTAAGAAAGTTTTTTTAAATGTAATTTTTTTTAAAATTAGTTATTAATATATTAGTGTAGCTATATAAATTAAAAGTATAATCTGATTTGTTTCTTCAAGGTAGTTTTTTTATTAATTTTAATTAAAATTTGGTAGATATTTAAAAAAAATTGAGTTTAAGATGTTTAATTTACAAAAGTGGAGCGTGAGAGTGGTTTTTCAAGGTGTTGAATCTATTTACCCATTCAAAAATGTATATTAAAAAAAAAATCACAATCTTGATTGAAATTATATTGCTCAATTCCTGTGAAAAAGACTATTTTGTCTATAACTTAAATTAGGTTATGGAAATTTTTAACTTATAAATAGATTTTCTTACAATATCATTGACAAATACCATAACTTATCAATGCTACATGTCCATAAAACCATCTATCTATTAATTATTTATAATTTAATTAAAATTTAATAATCATATTCCAAAATAGATATATAATTATTTTATTGTATACCAAGTCTCTTCCAAATAAATCACATCAAATTTTTAGGATAAGCTTTTAGAACCACTTAACATTTAAAATTAATAATTATAATTATAATTAATAATAAAATCAATCTAGATCCATCTTAATTTGTGAGAGATCAAATCCGTTGAGATGTAGACATCTTCTAGAGTGGAAAGAGATTTGATCCCTCAATAACACATACCCAAAAACCATCGGTCATTTCAAAATAATTTTTTTTATTTTAATTTAATTTTATAACATTTTTAAATCAAAACTTAATACTTACAATAACATACAAATGAACCAAGATTCTTAAGTATTGGATTTACCCCCATTTTTGCATATATATTATTAACTGTAGATAGAATTGTACAATACATGCATTAATACCAAGGCTTATCAACATCACTTGCTCAAAAACCATAACTATTTCAAAATCAAAATTTATAAATATTTATTTTATAACATATTTTTAAATTTAAATCTAAAAGTAAAAAGCTTTTGGGGATATGTTGTAGTGGTGTAAATGTTTACATGTGGGCTCAATTAAAAAAAATAAAAAGTTAAAAGTAATTGCTTGGATAAAAATACATAAATAAATAAATAATAATGATAATTATCAAGAAAACATGCATTTTGACATGGTCAAATTACATAAAATTTAAAATAAATAAAATAAAATAAAATATAAAATATAAAATTGATAATTATAATTATAAGCCCAACGGACCGACCTATTGCATTACTAAGGCATTTGTGTGGTTGGTTCAATCCTTGTCTAGCTTGTGTGTTGTGGTTGGGGCAATGCAATTCTACATGGAGGTTATAGCATTAGTTGATGCCTATCAACACCTGAAACACCTGCAGGAGGTTTATAGTAGTAGTTGATGGGTATCAACCAGTGACACCCAAAACTATCATGTTACTGATTCCACCAACATTTATAAAAAAAAATTAAAATAATTAAATTATAATTATAATTAATTATAATAAATAATAAAACCAACTTGGATCATATTAATTTTGACTACCAACTCTTTAAGATGGACCAAATATCTTGAGGTGCAAACCTATTTTAGAGTGAAAGGACAATTGATCTCTCTTAGTGCTTGATAGATATAGAGTTAAGATAGATCTAAGATAATAGCAAATATTTCATGCATTTCATGACAACTTTCTGATGATAAAAGAAACCTGACCATGCACCATTCAAAAGAAAATTCTAAAACCATATTTGAGGTGAAATATTAGTTAAATCATAACTAAAAACTAAGAGAATGTTAACTCCATCACTTATGAAAGTAATAAGTAATTAGTCTCTTAAGGGATTTATTGATTTCCTAAGTGCCTTCTTACCTATCGAGGATATTTTTGGAGTGTTTAATTGGATTCCAAGCACTTTTCCCTTTCCGTGTAAACATGAGAAAATGTATATTGAGAAAATAAAGATCGAAGGTGTGTTCTTATATCAGAGAATAGTGGCTCATGAATGACTTTCCTTTAACATATATTCACCTTTTAACCCTTTCAAAACTTCATTACTTAAATAGAAGCATATAAAAATAATATTAAAGGATGGAGGGAGAAGTAAAAGTGGAAAATGGTAAGATGAAGATAGGTACAAAATTTAAAAGAAGAGAAAGTGAGCTACAATAAGATTATGAAAGGGATATGTGTAAAAAAAAATGGTGGTGGTGGGAGATGATAGTTTATATAAAGTACTAATAATGAGTTTAATAATGAGTTTATGAAGAATTTAATGGAGAAACTCAATGAAAAATTTTAGGTCTAGAAAAGAACTATGTGGAATTATTTAATCTAAAGAGTACATTTTGTTAAGACATAAAATTAAAAGGGACAAAGGTAAAATATTTAAAAATTTGGGTAGAAGAAGAAGATTAAAATATACATGAAGAATAAGTAAGTGAAGAAATGGAAAAGGAAAAAGTATGAACATTAGTAAGTGGTGCTACTAAACAAGAAAAAGAAACCCCAAAAAAGTGAAGAAAGTTGAGGAGGATGCCACAAAAGAGTTTCAAAAGGAAGATACATGGGAAACATTTAGAAACATGATGCAAAAAATGTAGGAATTATGATGGTTCTATATGGCTATAGAGATGATTAATAATGCATGTCTATTGTTAGTTAAATTTATATCCATCTTCAAGATTGATATTGTTAGAGTTATTTTTAATTTCCACTACCCCCTTCATAACTTTGAGGAGTAATGTTGTGCTCTAACTAATATTCTAATTTTTTCAAAGAAAATATGGGGTTTAATGTGTTTGGAATGCTTCACAATGGGAGATTTGGGGATTTAATAGTAGTTTGTGTCAATAACATTCTCTTTTATCTTAGTGTTTATGGAATAACATGTTTGGTTAATGTACATGCTTTATATATTTTGGGGCTTTGTATTAAAACCTTATATAAAGATCCCATGAAGGTAAGTCATGGAGTTATGTAGAAACCACAAGAATAAGGTATTGTCACTGCGACAACGACCCTCCAAAATTTTTCCTTGTTCAATTTTGGAGCTTACATATGTTTCATGAGGTATCGTTTCAAGGTGTCTTGTGTTATCTACTTATTTGTTAATGTTTCCTAAGTGATCATGTTTCCTAAGTGAAAACTATCATTTCAACATCACTAAGTTTTGTTCTTCCTCCTAGGTCAAATTTTCCTAAGTGTCATATCTTTATATTTGGAAGTCCATGTGTCGTCTTTCTACAAATTGGAAAACCACTAGATTTTTTTGCCTTAGTGTTAACTTTCTTCACTTGACATGCTTACCACATGAAAGCAGGAAAGCACAACTTTTCTCTTAGATAGCTCATACTTTTTAAATCTAGTGACAACACATGCACTGTTAGAGAAACTACACCATCTTGAGCTTGAGAACACTTCTCTCTCATAGTTGGTCACACTTCTCTCTCATAGTTGGGTGCACTTTTGTCCCACAATGAGTGTGCACTCCCTATTCATAGCAGTTGCACACTTTTTGTTTCTAGTTAGTGTGCCCTTCTATTTCTCACACATGCGCCCTTCCTTGCTTATATGCAGAGTGCACTCCTAGAGAATAGGGACCCTCTCCACTTAGCTTAACTAAATCACTCGTCAAGTGATAAGAGGCGAGCATGCATTATCTTGTTTTGAATATTGTTTCTCTTTATAAGCAGCCAAACTCATTATTCATTCTAGGCTGACTGCATTTTCTCATCGCAAGGAGCTCTTCTTCATTTGTGGTCACAAGTGCACCGATTCTTGGTAAGTTTTGCAACGTGTCACTTTTGTTTGCTTTGTATTTTTTAGTTACGCATTTTTTCTTGTTAGCATCATTTTGATATATTTTTGCATATGAAATGCTTTTTATATCTATTCTTGCTCCTAAGTGTTATTTCTACTGGATCTTCGCATTCCATGACCTTTCACCTTCTAGTCATGATTGCGGCAAGAATTATAAACACTTGCAACCCTTCTCTCTCACTTTTATTGTGTTCTTGACTTGTTGTTGGCCTTCACTTAGTAGTTTTTAGCTTTTCTTTAAGCAGAGAACACTTTTGGAAAATAGGCACCATTTATGATTTCAAGTTGTGCCCAATAGAAAAGGCTCCATTAGAGAGAACATAACACATTTATAAGCCACATTCAGGCATCTCTTCCCACCACAACTATGCCTTGTGCCCACCTTTAGCTTCCATGACGCACTGCGCACTTCCAAGAAATAGTGTGATCCCTCCTTGATCACTCCGACTATGGCCTATGCCCAAGAAGCCTCTCTCTCTCACCAGAGCGCATGGTGCAGTTCTAAGCATCAGTTTAGCCTTGTCTATTGACTGTGATATCGACATGTGCCCTCTTCATTTCCTTGGCATAGTGTTCATTTCCAGTGGCTAGTTAAGCCACTGTGTCTCACTTTTGATATGCATGTGCTCCCAACTTTCTAAGATATTTCCCTCAACATTGTCTTCTAAATAATTTTCATTTTATAGTTAGGGGATTTATAGAAACTAATTATGGTTCTTCGTTAGTAAATTTTCACTTGAAGGTATCAGATACAAATACATGATACATCCCTTTAACATCATCTGTTGAGACAATGCCTCCTACACTTGAAAATCTATATAAAAGTAAACTTCAGAGAATAGTACTAAGGAGGTAGTGGAATACAGTAAACCAGTTATTCCCATCTTATCAGACACACAATGTTTTATTGATAAATCCTTGAAAGACTCATGTTAGGATATCAAATATGCTTTCATGCAGAAGCAATTCCTAGAAAACTTGGAAGAAAGAGAAGTGTATATAAATATCAAAAGGGCCATAATATGCAGAGTGGATTTTAGATTCGTAGTGTTACCTTGTCCATAAGCTATAAAATGGATCTTGCTACACATGGATAACAAGAATCTGGTTCTCAACAGTGAAAGCGGGAACACGATTGCCACGTGCCATCTACATCATGCACATTCCTACTATAATATGGTAACTCCCAATGAATATTTAAATACATATTTCTATGTGGCATGGGAAAAATTTAATGCCAAGGAAGTCCTTAACCATGGTGGAAAGATCCTACAATGTTTCGCCTGAAATCAAGTGAAATTTATAGGAATAGATATTTGAGAAAGGTTTACCAATATTTCATGGTGATGTGCTTCAAATCACATGGATGGAAGAATGCAGAATACTTTGAGAAGGGTTGGGTTTATCTACCTAGTTGTTTCTGGAGGTAAAGTATTCAACTCAGCTGACACCCTCTCTCATGAACTACAACTTAGTATACACCAGGCCAAGATAGTTTTACAAGCCAAAAAAGCACCAAAATTCTATATGTCTTCTTAATTGTTGGATGGAATCTGCACTTGTTATGAGTAAATCGGGATGAAATGGAACTGGACCCCTCAAGATAAGTTTCCTATCTACTTCCATTGCAGACTGTTGTCATAAGATAGTTTCATAGGAGTTTATGTGAAACTGGCTGAGCACTTCTTTGTAGTACTGTATAATATGATCTTTGAGATATAACCTCCCTGCATGACAGATCACATGAAGGAGGCACTCTATCAAACTGTAGATTGGTTCTGTTCACCACAGAGCACATACATCAGAGTGCTTGAGTGTTAGATTTCCCCTCACCTTATGTCAAGGTATGTAACCAATAAGGTGGTCCTATAAGAGAATTCCTATCAATCAAACAATGGTTTTTCTACACATATCCATAGAAGAAAAAAATGCTTCTTGGCCCTCTTTTCCTTTATATATTGGACTTTATGACCTTAGGAGCCTTAAGGAAACCGAAGCTTAAATTGAATAAATCAAGAATCTTCACTTTGTAACAGTGGGCTTTCATAGATATGATCCTAGAAAAGTTTTCATGCATCTAAGACACAATTTACGTGATCGACCATTCCAGAAGATGAGAAGGTCAAGAAATGGTACAATAAATTAAGAAAGAGTCAACTAGGAAATGAGGTAGGAACCTCCTATGTTAATCAGATACCATATGTACATATGTAGGAGATTCAAGAAGAAGCAATTTCTGAGGTGGACATTGTATCTTCCAGAAATAGGCTAAAGCATGATCTAGTGGCAAAAAGCAACAGGAATTTCAAGGTTGATCCAATGTACAAGGGTGCAATTGAGGAAGAGAAACAAAGCAAATAAAGGGAGGAGGAGGAGAAAAGGTTAGAAAAGGAGAAGAAACAAGAAGAAAAACACAAAAGAGAGGAAGAGCGCTTAAAAAAAGAAGAATAAGAAAAGAATCTTAAATATGACTTGAGAAGAGCAGAGGGGATACAAATAAAACACCAAGAGGAATTCTTACAGTAGAAGAAAACAAAGGAAGAAACGAAAATAAAAGAAGAATAGGAATAGCAAAAGAGGTTGTAATAAGAGGAAATGAAGAATTAAAAAGAGGAAGAAGCCTCAAAAAAAGTGGAGGAAGAAAGGATGGATCATGAAATGGAAGTAGAGCTAGAGGAGGAGGATGGGATTGAACCAATTGCAGATGAACCCATCACTTAGCCATAACCTCCTCTCACTAGTGACCATCTCCCATCTAGAAAAATGGGAATTGTTCATCCACCTAATGATAGGGTTATGGATGTATCTAGATTTACCTTTAACTAACTAAAGAAGAGGATTGTAGAATAAAGGTAGAGGTACATTCCCAATGATCCTCTCCAACTAGTCTCCATAGCCGCAAAGAAAGTGATAATATCTGATACTAGGAAGAATCCCTAAGAAATCATTTAGTGAGAATGTGCAATTTTGAAAAGATCTATTTGTTGCAAAACAAGAGGTTGATCATCCTTCCAAAAAGAAACAACATTTGTATTCTACCAATATTAACACAGAAAAGCTATGGATAGCCATATTTGAATAATTGAAGCCAATGGAAGACACCATGAAGCAACTATACAATGAGATGACTCTCTTGCACAATGTGATGAAACCCTTGGTAAAAATCCAAAAGAAATATCAAGAGATCCTAAAGTTTCTCAAGGTTGCAGGAAAAGCTATAGATTTGATGCAATATTGGGATGCCAAGCATCTTAATATTCCTGAGTGGTTGATCAAGAAAGACATATTTGCAACTAAAGTGGTGTTGCCTTGAAGTGGTGTTTCCATTGTGACAATGACCCTCCAATGTTTTTTGCCTAACTCAATTTTGAAGCCTACGTAAATTGTCATTTCAAGTAAATTTTTGATAACCTCCATTTAGCATCACCCTTCCATGTGGAGATGATAATACATCCAAAGGAACTCCACTCAAGACAAGCCAATGTTACTTCGAAAAACACGTATTCTACCTTTTCGTGATCATGGAAGATGTTCACTATGATCAGGCACTAGGTAAGGATTTTGAGAGAAAGAAACTAAGAATTGCATGGTTGAGGAATATAGGGTGTTGGGTTAATGGGCTGTGGCTATTATAGCTCCAAATCTCACTATTATGGTTTGTGATGCTACACTCATGGTCTAGGACAACCCCTCCTTCCAGACCTGGTCCAAAATCTAAAAAACTGTGTTTTATTCCCTGTACGCGACATTGCCTTAAGTTAAACGCGTGTATACGCGGGTCCATATATACCCAACCCGCGTATATGTATTAAAACACTTAAAAAAATATAAAACTCCTTTTCGGGCGAAGATCGTGGGTTTTACCTACTGATCACGTGTTAGTGCCCGTGGCCTCAACTGTTCCCAACCAATTCCTAACTAAAAAACTACTTTGGGATTGGTATAAAAAGGCATCAAAGGGAAGGACTAGGAGAGGAGAGAAGAGAGAGAAAGGTTATTATACTGAGATTTTCCCCTTGACCAGGTCTGAAGACCCTTGTGCCTTCTGCACATCCCCCATTTGTACAGGAAACCCTTGTTTCCTTGTGATTTGATGTTCATCCCTTAGTTGTGGCATCATGGAGTGAGTCTTGGAAGGAGATATGCTAGAGGCTTGAGGTGGGACGGATTCGGAATGAGGCTGTACTTGGAGCCTGCAAAGGTTGCTCAGGTGATATTAATCTTTTTGTACTTTCTATTTGTCTATAATAAAGAAACACGTCTTGATTCCCGATATGCTTCTTCTTTATGTTTATGATGTTCATGTTTGAATTTCATGTATGAATGGATGTTTAAAAGTTCATAACTAACTTCCTTCTTTTATAACATAAAGATGATTTTGTATAAGTCTTTGTCCATATACTGTTGCATTCTTTGGAATTGTTGGTTTTGCAGGCAAAGG
>APFE030675206.1:8096-19177 GCA_000404065.3 Pinus taeda
TGAATAAAATATTTTAATTATAAGTGAAAATAAATTAATATTAACTTTAAAATTATAAAATTTGTATTCTCTTTTAATTAATAGTAATTTTTTTCTGAAATTTAATAAAATTTTGGTGATCACCTAAGTAACCATAAGTAACTATATGTATTCCACATATGACTGAATTCAGTGACCACTCAGGATGGTTATCAATCAGAAGGTATGGCTGACGCGAGGCGTAATAATGGGAAATTGGAAAAATCTTAAGCCAGTTTTTCGAAACTACAGCAATAAGTATAATGGGTTTTCCGAAACTACAGCAAGAACTATTAATCACAAAGGCAGACCATGTTGGCTGTGGATAGAAAGCGATTATGAATTTGAAGCGATAATTTTAGCTATTTCTCTAATAATAAACTGTGCTAAAGATCCATAAGTGGTTTTGCATATATTATATGATGATGATGTTTTGAATTTTATTTTCTAGAAGAACACGAGTATGTGCCACTGTGACTGATATATTAGTTTTGACAATCAAGAAGAAAAATCCTCTTACAGACTAGCTGCCGTTATGGCTACCCTTATGGATAACTAGATGTCTAAGTAGCAAAGATTTATAGTATAAATGGTTAATAATTAATATGCATTTATAGATTAAATAGGATATAAATATAAATAACTATCAAAATATTTATGTGTTATTTGTAATGATAAGAATTTGTAATATTAGAATAGAAGTAGAAAGTGATTAAAATATTTATGTGAAATTTATAATCACAAGAATTTGTAATATTAATAAAGGTCTAATAAAAAAATAGTTTGAAAATCTTTAAATTCATCTTATGACAAAGAATATTCTTAACTTATTAATTTTAGATTATCTGTAATTTTTTATTTTAAAAAATGAAAATTCTAAAATATACCATGGTGGTCTTCTCTTGATCCGAAATTTTGTTAAATAATTCTTTAATATGAAGTTAATTGTTCAATTCCCCACTCCTTGATGTAAAATGAAATTACCTATTCAATTCCTTACCCGATCAAGATAATATATTAAACATGATGAAGATATAATCATATCAAACTTACTATATACATATATAAATCCAAATCCATATACATTACAATGAAATTTTAGTCGATTAATGTTATTCTTAGAAATATATAAATCCAAATGCTTATGCGTTACAATGAAATTTTAGTCGATTAATGTTATTCTTATTCTTATGAGATTGCAGCTATTCAGAAAATCTGATAAACATAAACGAAGTTTGTGTAGAAAATAGAAATAAGTAAACTCAGAGGTCCCTCTAGTATGTCGGCAGACATGGCAATTACAATCCATATCAAACATATGATTGGACTTCTAGCTATGATTATTTATAACTTTTAAAGGAGTAAACTCAGAGGTCCCTCTAGTATGTATGGAGACATGGCGATTACAGTTCATATCAAACTTCTGATTGGACTCTCAACTATGATTGTTTTTATCATAAGATGGCGCATTCATTGCGATACTCATCTCTCCCATATGATGGGTATCCATAGTAGATGCTGCTGGGATTCACATGATACACAATAGGTATCTTGTCCTCTTCCTTTTTCTCCTCTTTCTCTTTGTCCTCTTCCTTTTTCTCCTCTTTCTCTTTCTCTGCAGGACCTACGCTCAGCAAATCTGCTTTGTACCCCAATTTCCTTAATTTTTTTGCAAGATACACAGGATCTGTTTCTCCCACAGCAGTTATCTTTCCCTCCTCCTTGTTGAATTCAATAGAGTCCACTGAAACAGAGCACTCGCAACATTAGTAAAGGAGTATGAAACAACAAAACTCTAGTAAATCGATGGAAAATATTTTGCCTATACATGCAGTAAAGGTAATGATTATTCGTGCCTCCAGACCCTGCAACAGCCTTCATGGCCCTCATTTTGCTTTTCTCATCGTCTATGGTCGATTTAAACACCATCTTCTGCACATCCTATTAACCGTTAAAACATCTCTAAATAATTCTTCAGTCATTCGCATAAAAACACTACAAGATTAATAAAATGGACAATACATATACCTTCGACATCGTGATAGCTGTTGAAGAAGCTAAAAAACAAAGAAAAAATTAATATCTCAGCGTCCAAGAAGACCAAATTAGATACCAAAGTGGTTGTGATGAGTGCTCAATTAGTTGCACGAAGGAAATAAATAGCTGCAGGTGAGAGAAAAGTCAGACCGCCTCTTGTAGTGAACGCTTACCTCGGCGAAGGATCTACCTGCCGGGAACGATTGTAATATAGTCTATGCATGCTACTGGATGACAAAATAAATCAAATGTGAAGGGCCCTACGCTTCACGTGTCTTGATGTAGTCAATAATCCGATTACACAAGCTTTCGATTGCTTTTTTAGTTAGGTTGAGCTTAAGCTGGGTTATTATTTTTTATAGAAAAAATACTATGTTTTTATATTAAAAAAAATAATATTTCGGATTTGGAGTATGCTTTGATACTGTTTTAGTTTTTTTGGGTTTGGAGTATGCTTTGAAACTGTTTTTGTTTGGTTAAGAGTTAGTCTTTCTAGAATGAAACAGGTTAACAGCCCAAGACTGAGAGGTATGAGTGGAAACCCGCCTCGCCCCTTAAGGACCACCATGGTTAGTTTCCCATGAATAATTGTAATGAGCGAGTCTGCATTCACCCATAGCAGCTAGAGATAGATGTCTTCACTGTCAGTTGAAAACAGAATTATGATAGGTTTTTGCAACTATAGAAAAAAAACTATAATTATTTATTTAATTTTTTTTTTTTTTAAGACTTGTTTTTTAGTGAAACATTTTGATAGTTTTATGGTGTTTTTTTCTGGTTTAATTTCTCTCTGTTGGTTTGACAACTGAATTATGTTCCACCTATAAAAAAAAATTGAAAAATAAAAAACTTGTTTTCTTTAGTGAAATTTTTTGGTAGTTTTATGGTGTGTTTTTCTGGTCTAATTTCTCTGAAATCCTCTAGGAATTTATTGAAATCACAAACTTGATGAGTAACCCTTACAATACTAAGGATTTTTCAGGGCGTTGAATCCATATATACTGTCAAAAAACCAGTTTAAATAACACGAATCAAGATTTCACCTCAATTTTTTCAACTTGTACTGGAAGTCTAAAAAATTACACTAAAAACAACTTTAAAAAAAATAATACATGTTCTCTCCATCTATTTCAATTTTCCCACTGATATGACTGTTCATACACATTTTCCATAATGAATCAATCTCAAAATTTCAGTCCTCTATTCTATAAACCATACATATATACCCACAAAAACTGTAAATATACTATTATAAATTCCCAAAATTGATAAATTTTTTCCCAGATAAATAATTAATGCTAGCTTCATTGACCATTATCTTATCCCATAAGCCGGGTTATTTACTCTAGCGGATGGACGAACAATGTACTCACTTGTGAAATGGTATTATTAAAATTATACTAAATTTGGTATTATTAAAATCTTGCTAAATTTAGTTCAACTTGAGGAAATATCCAAACAATAAGGTTAAATTTTCATTTACTTAGATTTTAAATTAATGAAATATTACTTGCAAATTGCAAGCTAAGTGGAAAGTCAGAAATTCTGATCGTGTTAAGTTTTCTAAATCTGCATTATTGGCATCGAAATGCGTGATTAGTATTGTGTTGAATTTTCATTAGCGGTGAAACGTGTCTTAACCATAGTTACCAAGTTCGAATTCGAATTTGGATTCGAATTCGATACGATACGATAAAAATTTGGATGGAAAAATTTCAATTCGGAAAAAATTCGAGAATATATATCTTAAGCATTTAAATATATACATATTATTTTTCTTATAATAATGAAGTATTGTCATTTTCTTCCCATTCATTTTGAAATTTAAATAATTTTTAATACTTTTAATCAATATAAACAATTTTAAATTTCTCTTTTAGCTACCCAAACTAACCACACTTTCTAGATCTAAAACTATCTCCTTTTTTAAATTCAAATTCCTACTCTTCATCCGACTTAAAATCTTTTTTATAATATTTTTAAAAAAAAATAATAATTTAAAACTCTCGAAAAAAAATACAGAAATTCGGGAATTCATTGATTAAAATTTGCAAATCTTAATCAGTGAATTACCATATTTTTAAAATATTATGTTTACTGATTAAAAATCCACCCCTCGAACGAAAATGAGAAGAAATTTAGCACTCATGCACCCTCAAATTTCTCCTCTCCTCAAATTTCTGGTATGTCTTTATAAGTCAACTACCACATGCCTAGCATGCCATTCACCTGATCTGTCAGGCTGCGACCTTCATGCCATTCACCTGATCTGTCAGGCTGCGACCTTTTACTATTTTACAAGAAAATTTCAGCTCACTCATTCTATTTTTTCATCGTCCAATATAAAATAAGGTAATTTTCGTAGGAGGGGCGGATGAACGTAATATTTAGTGCACCGAATCGAACTCAATCTTTCGAATTAATTCGCAAATCGAATCGAACCAACAAATTTTCGAATTTTTTTCGGCAGTACGGCCGAATTTGGTAACTGTGGTCTTAACGCAAAGTTGCATGGTCCTGATTATTGATGGCGAACTTTTTATCTATTTATTCATTTTTATTTTTTTAATTAGGGAATACAAATAGAGGGAATAAACTGAGATTTTCGGACTGGTGTGTTCGGATGTGAGAGAATTTTTAATATGTGGGCTTTAGGTTTTGGTCTATCGATTCGATGCGCCATAGATGGATGGGAACAAATGGGTGGAGCAACAAGAATACATCCAAGGGGTACATATATAAGGAGGTTTAGAAGATGCAAGGACACCTCCAATCCAAGTTCGATAATTGTAAGGAAAAACTTCAAATATATGATTACACCCAAGGGATACATATATAAGGAGGTTTAGAAGATGCAAGGCCACCTCCAATCCAAGTTCGATAATTGTAAGGCAAAACTTCAAATATTTGAAATAATCATAATCCAAGTTCGATAATTGTAAGGCAAAACTTCAAATATTTGAAATAATCATAGTTGAAACATGTAACAATGCATTATTTATATGGGTCAAAAGAGAAGTTGAAGAAATTGATAAAGGTAAGAGAGTGCAAGGATATAACATCTAATTACAAAGTAGATGAGGAGTTGAATAGCTAGGTGCTCGCTACAAGTTTTTTTTACAAAAGATAAGTCAAAGAAATTGATTTCTAATTACAAAGTAGATGAGGAGTTGAATCCCTAGGTGCTTGCTACAAGTTTTTTATAAATAAGGAATTGAAAAGAGAGTAAAAAGTGTAAGGGTTTAATGGTTAGTGACAAGTAGAAGAGGAGATGATTTATTAGATATTTTATAAAGAATTTTAGGGAAATTAAGAAAGTAATTATTTTGAAGGTAGTGAATTTATAGTTTTTCCTATAGGGATTCATCAAATATATAAATGGATTGAGCACATGAAAAGCTTTTGGGGCAGTGGAATTATCCAAATTAAATAATTTAAATTCAAGTTTTTAAAAATCTCGTTTATAAGTTAGACTACACCTATAAAAATTTTTATTACCATCACTTACAAAATTAAAAACATTTAACATATTGAATTTTTTGTGCTAATTAAATTATGTTAATAAAAAATATAAAAATATAATATATAATTGGGAAATTAAATAAATACTAAAAATAAGAGAAAGCGAGAAAAACAATCATAGCAAATAAAAAGATTGAAAAAACCTAGTGATGAGTGAATAGAAAATTGAGGATGTAGGTGAACTCCCCAAGAAAAAAACATGGTGATGAGTGCATAACAAATTGAGGACACAGAGGAAATCCCCAAGATTCATCAATATTGACTCCACCTTTAGATATTGATTTTTTCTGAGTAACCTTGGCAATTCTAAGAGGACTCGTCTATTGAGGCGGAGGAATTGGAATTCTGTGGAGGTCCCAAAGTGGCTGGAATATGGGGAAAAAAAATTCAAAAAATATTGTAATAACAGCGTTTGAATCATGTTTTTGATCTTGGTAATGGATTCAGCACCATCAAAAACATCTGGGCACGCAAAATATTGAATTTTGACAACTGTAACTTAGATTTAGAAATTTTTTTAATCAAAATATTGCCCAAATTTCCATAATTTTCGAAGCAAAAATACAATCTGATTAGACTACAGTGTTCTAAAACCTCCACCTTTATTCTGAGTAACCTTGGCAATTCTAGGACGTTAAACTAAATTATAAACTAGTAAAGTAAATATAGCTTGCTTTTTACAACATAAATTTTTGTATTATTAGAGGGGAAAACTTTGAATTTAAATAATCTAAAAATTTAGAATACTAAGGAAGAAATATGTACATATTAAATTTATAATTTTAATTTTTATACTATTTTAAAAAAATTTTTAAATATAAAATTAAAAAAATAATAAAGATAGTAAATTGTGATTTTAATTTTAATAAATGTAATTTAGTTAAAAGATTTTTGGTATTTGATTTTTGAATAAGATTGTGATTTATTATTATTTAAAATATATATTTTAATAAAATCACTATAACATTTGAATTACACAATTCAAACTTTTATTGAAATCAAATTAAATTATATATTGCTAATCTCATTTCAAATGAAATTTAAATTTAAATTGAACATTTAATATGATAATAATGATAATCAGAACACTACAACTTCATTAATTTAAGTATGGTGCATGAAGTTTGAAAACATCCAAATCTTGTTGCGCATAATTTATGACTAACTAAATACAAAACAATCCAAATTATAAGAATGACAGTTTGGAGATTAAATTGATTAATAGTTTGGTTATTATATATTTCGAGTTGTTAAGGTATATTTTCTGGTTGAATTTGTTTAGAGTTTGGTAGTGAATAGTTGGAATGACAAATTTGAATTATAAATCTTCACTATCAAATATCTTGAAGTGTGTAGCTGAATCTACATATAAAATCAAAAACTAATTTCCAGTTTTAGGAGATGATAGTTACTAAATTTTCCTTTTCAATTTGCAGTAAATGTATTGTCCATTGCATCTATCACATTTATGTAAACAATTTTTTTTTTTTTAGAAAATTAATATATATTTTCTTTCCTACCAAAAAATCAAAAACTAATTTCAAACCACAAAAAATAATTCGAACCAAAAATTATTATAGGTTAAATATCATTACAAAAATTATTTCACCTAATTCCAATTGGACATCATCACAAAAATTATTTCGGTTAACTCTAACAAAAAATTATATATATGGCACTATTACAAAGGACCCAGCATTATATATGGCACTATTACAAAGGACCCAGCATTAAGCCATAGTTTAAATTAGGGCTGGAATTTCAAAACAAATATATTTATAAAATTTGAATATTTAACACTTCCCATCAATATTCACACTTTAAACAAAACAATTTGATGGTTTTACATATTTTGACACGTTAAACAAAACAATTTGATGGTTTTACAAATTTTTTCTCTTTGTATTTGACCAATGAAACTGAAAATTTGATGGTTTTACAAATTTTTTCCTTTTGTATTTGACTAATGAAACTGAAAAGCCAACCTATATTGAAATGTTAACTGTATCGTCATCGTGGAAAGCGTGCGAGATCTTTCGCGGAATTTTTGGGAGTGAGCAGTAGGAAAGTGTGCGAGATCTTTCAAAATTGTCAAAGCGAGTTTGTGGAATTTGTTTATCATAGGAAGGGAAGCCTCGTAGGTTGTTGAGTTGAGGCACAATATAAATATACTCAAAGTATGGACATAAACATAAGGAAAGAGTAAACATAAGGAAAGAGTTTAAGTAGCCAGAAAGACCAGGTCAAAGCATGGATCAACAAAGCTACACCGTCATACACCGTCATCTTGTTGCATTATGTAGTCATGTATTCCGCAGACAGAATTAGAATTCTAGAACTTCTTTCATCTCTAATTTGTAATCTCTCCTTTCATCTCTAATTTGTAATCTCTCCTTTCATCTATAATTTGTAATCTCTCCTCTGCCTGAGAAATCCAAGCCAAGGCAACGCCCATGAATAATAAAAGTCTGTGTTTTTTTTATTCTCCATTCTTGTTTCCTGTGTTCTTCATTTTTGCAACAATTTGTCGTTGTGATATGTTTTGCTCCTATCCGCTGGTATGAGAGCTGAGAAATACCATGTTGCTCACAATGAAATGATTTTTGGTGCTATGTACGAGACAGAGCCTAGATCTCTGCTCTTCGAGGGTTTGATTCTCTTCACATGCAAGTTGCTCTGCTAACTGTTTTTGCTCAAAAGCCTCCTGTTGCTAAAACTATCAGTTGTGCCCTCATCTTCTAAGAACTTTCAGGCCCTACGTATCTGTGGGTGTCATTCTCTTTCATAATGTTAAGCTGTCGGAGGCCTTTGTGAGTCTGTTGCACATGAGAAAAAATAGAACAGTTGTTGCAACTTGTGACATCGTGGCTGCAACAGACAATGCTGCGGATGGCTTTTTAAGCTACAGGTTTTTGTTTTTTAAAAGAACATTGGAAGGCGTTCAACGGTTTTTATGAGTCTTTTTTGGTTGAATATTGAATGTATGGACATATGTGTGAAGGGTTAAGCTAACGTGTGTGGGAAGGTGTTTTTTAATTTATTAGTATGGTAGCCCCTACACATTTGTAAGGTTGGATTTTATATTTTTTAATATAAAAGTATAGTTTATTAAATTTGAAAAAGGAAGGAAGGAGGTGGATTGTTTTTTATTAAATGAGATTAATTTTTGGCTTTTTATTTTAAAAGGTGCAATAATTAAAGGGTTTTTTTGTTGTGAAGTCTTATTTTGTAAGAGGAGTTTGATTTTTGGGGCATTGATTTTATTGAGAATGGAGACAACACTAACTAACACAGAGAAGTTGAGCGCGGTTAATTTTACCCTATGGAAATCATATATGGAGGATATATTGATTTTAAAGGATCGATATTTTCCTATTAAGGACACAACAAAGAAACCCTTATCGATGACAGATGAAGAGTGAAATAAGCTAGATAGAAAGGTGATTGCAACAATCCACCATATCTAGCAAAGAATGTGTATTTCAATATGTCCGGAGAAAAGACGACAAAAGGATTATGGAAGAAGCTCTATGATCTATATGAGAAGAACGCGACATCAAACAAAGTGTTCTTGATGAAGAAGCTTTATAATCTCAAGATGAAGGTCGGTGATTCAGTTGCTGAGCACTTGAATGAATTTAATATTAGCACTAGTAAGCTTGTCTCTGTTAAAATCATTCTAGATGATGAAATTATAGCTATCTTGCTAATGTGTTCTATGCCAGATAGTTGGGAAACTTCAATTGAAGCTATGAGCACTTCAGAAACTATAGGGACCTTGAATTTTGATCACGTCAGCAACAATTTAATGAATGAGGAGTTGCGACACAAGTCAATTACAGAAAACCATGGAGGAAAAGCTCTAGCTCTAGCTGATCGTGGTAGGAGAATTGATCGAGGCCGACAAGGGTGATCAAGGTCGAGAGGACGATCAAAATCAAGGAGGGGCAGAGTCATCTTCTTTAATTGTGGAAAACTTTGGCAGATGAAGAAAGAATGTTGAGTCTTGGAGAAAGGAAAAAAGGATCAGAGGCCGGCCAATACAAATCACAAGTCATCCAACACAAACGAGCGTGAGACTATTGTTGTAGTCACAGATGGTGATATGTTGTTTACTGTTTCAATAGAGGATGCATGTTTATATACATCTAGCAGTAGCTTTGATTGGATCGTGGACTCCGGGGCATCTTACCATGTAACCCAATGCAAACATAGTTTTGTTGCATATAATCCTGGTGATTATGGCAAAGTGCATTTGGGGAATAATCATTTTTGCAGTATCGTTGGAGTGGGAGATATCCAAATCAAGATGAAGGATGGACAAGATATATTTTTGAAATAGGTCATCCATATATGAGAAATTTGCATGAGTTTGATCTCTATGGGACAATAGGATGATGAAGGCTATTCCGCAAGCTTTGGAAAATGAGGCTAGAAAATTAGCAAAAGAGCATTGGTCATGGCCAAAGGACCCAAGAAAGGAACATTATACAAATTTAAGGCAATGATAGGAAAACAAATTTGGATGCTATCACAAAAGAAGTAAATTTAGCATATCTGTGGTATAAGCATTTGGGTCACATGAGCAAGAAGGGCTTAAAATTCCTTGTTGGTAAAAATGTACTACTAGGTTTGACATCCTACAATCTTGATATTTGTGAGCATTGTATATATGGTAGAAAAATAAGGGTTTCATTCCTTAGAGATGGCCATGATAGAAAGTTAGAATTGATAAACTTAGATGTGTTTGGGCCTATTAACATTAAGTCATTAGGAGGAGCATCATATTTTGTAACATTTATAGATGATGCATCCAGGAAGTTTTGGGCCTACCCTATAAAACGTAAAAGTGAAGTGTTTGGAATATTTAAAAAAATCCATGTTGTTGTTGAAATAGAGACTAGCAAATTGCTGAAGTTCTTGAGAACAAATAATGGTGGAGAATATTACTCAAATGAATTCAAGGAATATTGTAACAGGTTTGGCATAAAGCATGAGAAGATTGTGCCTGGTACTCCTCAACAGAATGTTGTCATAGAAAGGATGAATCACACCATTATGAAAAATGTGAGGAGTATGTTGTCCAATTCTGGTTTGGAGAAGCATTTTTGCATAGAAGTTTTCGGCACAACTTGCTATCTTATAACTAGATGGCTGATTTTATTGCAGGAATTTGATATTACAATCAAGGATTGACCTGGAAAAGAAAATCATGTAGCCGATTTTATCTCAAGAATGCCAAAGCCAATCGATACAGCAGTAGTTGAAGATCAATTTCCGGCCGAGCATCTGTTTGTTGTGGCTGTTCAAACACCCTGGTATGCTGATGTTGCAAATTACCTAGCAGTAGGTAAACTACCAAAGCATCTAACCCCTAATGAGCGGAAACAGATTGTTCAGCGGAGTACTCGATTTTCTTGGATTGGGGGCTATTTGTTCCACACAGGGGAAGACATGCATATCAGGAGATGCATTTGAGAAGATGAAATCTTTGACATTTTAAA
>APFE030675216.1:0-14924 GCA_000404065.3 Pinus taeda
ACTTTTATAAATGGAGAAGGGAGGAAGATTCAATGCACCAGGACGCCCATTGTGGATCGACATTATCTCGGAAAAGCTACTGAGGATAGATGTCAAGGATAGATGATGACTCTCGACCTCTATCAGATGGATTTTTTCCCTCAAAAAACTTTATGATCTAAAAGGAAAACACATATGGGTGCGCGTTTGCCAAAAATCATTACCAAACTTAGTTGGCGCGAGTGTTGTTCTAGGACAGAGCGCCAATGGGCGCGCCCATTTTTGAGGATCTCAGTGATTGGCGCGGATAAGACACTATGTACCTACGCCAATGGAAAAAGGGCACTTTTCAGGGATAATTTGCAGAAGGTATCTTCAGGGAACATGAAGTACATACTCAGGGGAACATAATGCAAGTGTTTTTAGGCTATGTCACTGCTCACAGGTCCCGGAATGTATCCTCCAATGTACGAAAATAGGGGTAACAGGGACAGTGACCAATTGTGACAAATTACTATGTAACAGGTACTTAAGATGATTCGGTCATCGATCGATTCTATGCATAGGGACCCTTTCGGTAGAGAAACCATGTGAAGGTCCAGGGTTCTTACCAATTCTCCAGCCTGACTTGTCCCTGGTGTCAGGCTCACTTGTGATGCACTCGCTTGTCACATGCCCACTTGTATCTTGTTAGCCTAGATTTGCAGCTCGCATAGATCCTTCTGGATGCTCCCCAGCATGTGCATATATTGCTGCTCAAACTGCTGCAATACTTTAGTGGTGGTGTCCCGAATTTTTTCGTCGATCTCTTCGAGATCACCCTCCGTTAGTACCATGGGATCACTCTCACCTTGTATGATTTTTTATTTTTGCAAGAACCTTCTCACTGCTCCTATCCACGCTTCTTCACTAGAAACATGGTGCTCTACCCATCATCTCCTTTGTTGCCCTATCCAGACTATTTTTCCTCTTCTGTTGCGGGTGAAGGGGATTTACTGCTTCTCTATGATTCACACTACTCTTGCTCGGCCTGTTCCTTAGCGACGGTATCATTCTCCATCTGAGCCTTCTCTGTGGATTCCTTCTTCCTCCGTGTGGACAACTTCTATGCAACCTACTTTACTGTATCCTTTCTTTTCTTTTCAGTTGAGCTGCCTATGCCCTTATTGGTTTCGGCATTCAAATCTGATGGGGTGCACCATTCTGATGGCCATCACTTGATGACCTCCTATATGTCATGATATGTGACCAAGTATGGTAAATCATGCCATTTTTTTGTGGGTCCTTTCGTGCCTGAATGTAGACGCAGTAGAAGTCAGCTTTGAATGCAGCATACACTAACAACTAGTCATACAAGGTTGGGGACAACCTTGGGCATTGGTTGATGACCATGCAGAGGTTGGATTCCATCAAAACCATAATACCTTTGTTTTGGTGCCTGCGCGGGGACCTTCGTCGCCCATAGGGAGGCGAACTATGCAGCTTTCGACAATCCTTCCTTCAACAGAGGAAACTGGCTATCCTCCAATAGCTCCCATGTGACCAAGAAGATGGAGAGAAACAGCCACACATAGTGGAATGGCTTGGTATCAAATTGGACCTCAGGGTAATTCATGAGGAATTCACTATGTAGGTACCTTGACTAGTTAAACTACATACCCTTCACGCATTGTGCAGCTAAAGAGAACATGGGCGCCAGAACTTTGGTTGTGTGGAACTTCCTCATTACCTTTCCTGTTAGGATTTGTGTGGCAATATGCACTATGAGATCGTTGATAGATGTGATTGAATATCTGCATGGATTTTTCACAAGTTCAAACTCCTTCATTTTGTCCGCCAAATCTTTTTCGCCTGCCTTTTCACCAAACTCCTTATCCAGATTCAAGCCCTCATGTGGCAGGTGTGTGATCCTATGGATGAGCATGTCAGTGACGGGTATAGGCCCTCCTAGCGATAAGCACCCATCGTGTACTAGAGTAAGCAATTGATGAACACAAGTCGTGTTGATAGTGGTGTAGTGATAGTGGGGCACTCACAAGAGGTTCAATAACCTAGAATTCTCCACTCCATGGATCTATTCCACTGTTTCTACCTCGGTGACACCTGAGTCCAGGTAATAGACACACTTCATATAATTTGTTGTCATGAGTTGAGGGAACCACTCATGGTTTGCTAGGTCCCAATCTTCCATCTTCAACAGGGGGATCCATGCAAGGTGTGGACCTTCGAAGGGGACCTGCTTTTGCAGTGGGGCATAGAAATAACAAACTTGTCCGAGTTCGGGTCCTTGGTGACCTTTCCCTTCCCCTTACGTGGGGGGATATATTTAGGCAATTTGGTAAGGGGCTCCAATCCCTGAGTGTCAATATCCTCAGTGCCTTTTCCTTCCTCGGCTTCCAAATCGACAACCCTCTCGAGCTTCTTGTGTTTCTTCTGATTTTGTAAAAATTCCCACTGTAGATCAACAAATTATGCAATATACTAAAACACAATATAAGATCTACTTCTACAACACTTTGTGGAAGCTTAATCGAATTAAGCAAGATCAAGAGAACACATATAACTGAGAATGAGAAATAAATCACACGTAACATAGAAGAAATAACCTGGGGAAAGCCTCAGCCTAAAACCCCAATCTCTGTAGTATCATACAAGTCGAAAATAGTCACAGAATTACACAAATCCTTAGCTTAGAAGCTATCCATCTCTTAGTATAATCCCTCTGCTGCTCATAGACAATCAGAGGCCTCTCACAAACCCTCTCCTTTGCCCTCCAAGCCTCCTATTTCCTTGCACAATTTTTTTGGGGTCCAGTGCTTCCACACATGCGAATTCCCACCTCACATTGCTCACTTGGCCAAGTAGTAACTGCACAAACCTAAAGGAAATAATTCCTTCTACATGGATGAGTTTCCTATATAGGAAAATTCCTCCAACTGATAGTACATTGTCCCTTCCTCTTATCTCAATTGGGTCTATGACTGAACTGACATGCATGAGTTATTTATGAGATAATATTCAGTTATATGAAATGCTATGTCCAACACTGCTACCCAAACTGCTATTTATAACAGTGCTATTTTTAGCATTTTTTGTTGCCATTTTCAACATATTTTGAGTTGAAGAATGTTTCCTGGGTGATTTGCAGACTAGCACCAGCTTCTTCTACTTGTCCTTCTTAGGTTTCTAAGTATCTCTAATAGGTGTATGCTTCGGTCTAGGTGACCTCAGCGTCGTAGGCACATAAGATGGAGCTTCCATATTCACTACCTCTGGAGTAGCTCCTTCAGACACGACATCTCCCCCAACACTCACAGTCTCAGTAGGGCTTGTTCCTAACATGGTTTCAAGGATGAATTTCTGATTCAACTCTGGTAAATTGGCAAATGTAGGCCTCATGACCAGATCCTCAAAGAATGAGTGGTTCATAAGCAATAGAAAACACAACTCAAAAGCTTTAAATGTGAAAAGTATTCTCTATTGGATTGAAACACATAATTTATTGGGGTTTTGAATTCAAATATGATCGTTCCCCCCAAAATTCAATCATTAATGTTGTTTTGGTGACAGATATTCAAATATTTTTGCCTTAAATGTCACCAGCCCACTTTTCTCAACCATCTTCTAGCTATCAAACCGTGAACAGTGACTCCAACAGTCACTTTCCTGTTGTGATGTGTAGCCCCTTCCTCCATAGTGTAGCTACCTACGTGCAACTTCTTATACTGCAACTTCACCCTCTTCCACGCAGTCCACCTACCTCATAGTATTCCAATCCTGGCAGTATAGCCTATAGTCCCACGCTCCCTTACAACTACCTAGAGCACTAAGACTATTCTACCATCATGTAGTCATTAAGCTGGGTCCCCTATATATGGATTCATTCGGCTTCCATTCACTCTTCGTAGAAAAGGTTCTCAATTCAGCTTCGCGGGCTGAACCGCACCTCCATCTGTAATCTCTTTGATGACATATGGCCCAAGCCAGTGCACCTGAAATTTCCCTAGAAACTTAGTGAACTTGCTATCGTATAATAATACCAAATCATTTACCTTGAACGCTCATAGCTTAATGTGTCGATCGTGCCATGCCTTTTCACATTCTTTATGTACTTGCTGAAGGAATCCAACCAAGAATTGATCTTCTTCAAGATCCATTAGCTGTGTGAATTGTTCCTCCAAGGCTTCATGATCTGCCATAACTATGAAAGGTGCTATACGTATACTAGGCATGATATATTCCATAGGCATCACAACTTCTACGCCATAGACCAATCTAAAAGGTGTCTGCCTGGTCAAATTTTTGCAAGTAGTCTTGTACGCCCATAGTATTACAGGTACGCACATATCCTACTCATTCCACTGTGCATTACAAATCTTCGTCAATGCATTCTCCAAAATCTTATTAAAGGCCTCAACTATTCCATTAGCCTGAGGATGATACGAGGTCCTCTTCTGGTGATAAACCTGGAAATCTTCAGTCAACGTGTTGATCGTTTCATTTAGGAAGTTCGTACCCCGATCACTCATCAATACCTTCGGGAAACAAAACCTATTTAAGACATATTCAAACAAGAAATTCACTGATGTGGCCCCTGTACAATCCTACACCAGCTATGCCTTCACCCATCTGGTTAGATACTTCGTCATGGTGATGATATAGCGTGCACCTGTCTTCTTTCTTGGGGGCTGAATTGGCCCAACAAAATCAACTTCCATTTTACAAATGGATGCAAAGATACTTGAGGATTCAGTGGCAGCTCGTCCCTTCGCGATGGTCTACCCATTCGCTGACATGCATCGCATGCCCTACAATATTCTTTAGAAGATTTATGTAGCGTAGGCCACCATAAGCCTATGTGAAAAATCTTTTGCGCTATCGCCTTTCTTGCATAATTT
This sequence comes from Pinus taeda, assembly GCA_000404065.3. Lineage (NCBI taxonomy): Eukaryota > Viridiplantae > Streptophyta > Pinopsida > Pinales > Pinaceae > Pinus > Pinus taeda. Next base: position 4,878 of record APFE030675216.1, read on the forward strand.
CCTCCCGTAGCCCCTCCATGAACTTCAACGAGGATGTTATTCCATTCAAAAGCTAGCACATATCAACATAATATCTCATTTGCACCCATCTTATACAAATTTCCTGCAATCACCGAAAAATCTACCGCGTGTGCTACTAATTCCTTCTTTCACTGACTATTATATCCTTCTGGAACCATTCCTATAGTAAAAAAGTGGATAATATCTGCAAAGTGGTTATCTTCTATGCACATCGCAAAGAGTTATGCCTCAGGCAATCCTTCCTCCAAATTAGTAGGCTCCTCTCCTATTTCGATCTGCGATATATGGTCAAGTCCTACATTCAACCTCCCTGGCTTCACAATCACCTCAAAGTCATACTCCTAGAATAGTAGCAACCATCAACAAATCTTGCCCCCCAACAGAGGCTTATTGACCAGTTATTTCAAGGTAGAATGATCTGTGCACATTTTAAATGTTCGCTCAACATGTAGTGCCTAAACATTTGAAGCACGTATACCATATCTAATAATTCGTGCTTTATCGTTGAGTAATTCTTCTCGGCCTTTGATAATTCCTATTCGCGAAGGCTATAGGGTGGTCCATCTCTCCCTCATCGGCCTATGTTAGCACTACTCCCAACGCAATGAAATATGCATTGACATGTACATGGAATTCCTTTCTCCAATCGAGGAAGAAAATCGGCACAGTGACCACCTTCTCCTTCAACACATCCAAATTGCACTGACATTCTTCATCCCAATAGAATGTAGTGTCCTTCTTCAGCATTTTCTCCATGGGTGCAGTAATATGAACATAAGCCTTGATGAACTTTCTGTAATATCATGTGTGTTCAATCATTGCATGTAGTTGTTTGACACTTCTTGGGGCCTCCAAATTTACTATCACCGTGATCTTGGCAGGGTCCACCATCGAACCTTGCTTGCACAATACATGACCCAGCAAGATCCCAAAGGGGACACATAATAGACACTTCTTTAGGTTCAGTGCGATCTGGTATTTGCAAAGCGTATCCAGCATCAGGTGAATACTTGCTACATGGTGCTTTACTAAACTGAAAATCGTCCAGTCATCAAAATACACCTCCAAGAACTTATGAATAAACTCCTTAAATGTTGCTATAACTACACGAGAGAATATTGCAGGTGCATTCTTAAGTCCAACTGAAGTTATAGTATACTGGAAACAACCCCATTCTATCATGAAGGTTGTTTTTCTCCTATCCTTTGGCACGATCTTGATCTGATGGTACCCTGAAAACTCATTAGTGAATGAGTAGGCCTCTTGCCCTCCAACCAGTAAATGGTGCTGGAAAAGGATCATGGATGCAAGCATCATTAAGCTTCCTTAGGTCTACGCAAATGCTTATTTCTCCCTTTTGTTTCTTCTCTTGAACCACCATTGGGCTCACCAAATCACATTCTTCCACCGGTTCGATGATGCCCGCTTCTAACATCTTATTCAAATCCAAGCAGACCTTTTCCTTATATTTGGGATTAAGGCAATACGACCTTTTATTAATAGGCTTTGCATCGGATTTCAAAGTGATTTTCATTACACCCAAGTCACTTATGATGCCCTTCAGGTCCAAAAACTTGGTGGGAAAAAGATCCTGTTACTCATGGAGCAACTCACCAAATTTATCCACTATGGCTCTGCTTCAGTACCAATGTTTACCTGCTTGGTTTTCAAAGGCACATTGATGTCTAGGTTTTGTATTGGCGAACCTTAGGCCTTGTGATGGCCTTCTTCCTATGGAATATTGATATTTCTTGGATCTTCATCCCCCCCCTAAGTAGTCACATTATAGCATTCTAATGTGTGGTGTAGTTAGGTGCTCTAGTCTAGTTGAACCAACTCCAAAGGATCCTGTAGAATTCTGAAGATCACTGACTTAACCTCCTATAGAGCTTCATCAATGCATTCAAACCCATCTTCATGTTGGGCGTGGGATCCCCCCAAGACAAGTTTTGGGGCTTAAATTCCAAGTTTTGACTAAGTCCGATGTAAAGACTCCGCGATTTGTGGGTGCAAAGTGCAAAGAAGGTAAATGAGTCAGAGGGTTGTCTGCCCTCATTTTTGTAATGTAATGTTGGTTTGAGAGATCTATGCATGGTCCACAGACCATGGGATTGTATAAATAAAGCAAGGCTCTAACTGTAAAAGAAAGGAATCAATCCATTGAAGATCTAACAAGGAAGCATTGAGTCTAAGTGTAAAATCGTGTCTTTGGGTCGTAGAGTAGGAGAAGGCTCTACAATTGAGTGCACAAAGGCCTAGTAGTTTGTAGCTGAGTGCGCAAAGCCCTGCAGCTGAGTGCATAGGGCAGGTTGAGTCTGTAACCGATTGAAGCATTAATAAAGAGAAGTTTGACAATATTTATGTGTATACTTTCCTGTTTTATGCATTGAAGTATATTGGGTATGAATTGCAAGGTTATTTTTTATTTGTTGCGCGAACTATATGAATGTGCTAAATAAGTGAATATAATATAAGGTATCTATTTATGTGAAGATAACTAACTGCTATATAAAAATCAGTAAGATCCATGGTGTGACTTTGGGATATAGTGCAAATTGCTACTCTGAAAGCTCAACAACCCCTGGTTAGGGTTGTGCGAAGGCAAATATAACAAAGGTGTGAAGGCCTCGCAGGTCAGGAAAGTGTGCGAAGTAACCCACATGAAGGTATTCAGAATTGGACTAAATCGACCCCTCAGACATCTCAAGGGTGCGGAAACCTGGTTCCAGCATCCCCCCATACTGCTTCGGGTGAGACCTCAATCCGCGCTCCGTGGACTGTTGCCGAAAGGGCCAATAGTACAGGGATTTGTTTGGCTAATTAATTCCGAACTTAGGTCAAGCCCCATCAAGCCAAAAAATGGTTCTGTTTCCAGGATAGGAATCTACATAGAGATGTCTGATGTCATATCATTGGAATCCAACTAAGAAAGAAATTGAAGGTTGGTTGGATAGGAGAATTCACGAGTTCGCGGTGTAAGAGAACATGAATCTGCAGCTATCAAAGGAAAAGTGGTTAGACTACTACTTGTACATAGAGATCCACGAAATTTTCTTCGCATCTTTCCCTACTGAGTTGTACGAGTGGATCATGAAACTAGCAGATAGCCAAGGAAGGTGGAAACTCGACAATCCTATTGTGTGGACCCCAAAGTTGGTATGCAGATTAGAAGTATCATAGGATAAGATCACGTGCGCTGTTGATCATTGGCTTGATCGGATTATAGGAGGATTCATTACTGAGTTCGTGGTAGATACTTAAGTCAACTATAACGAGGCAGAGCGATGCTTTCTCAAGGGACCATGAGGTAAGTACGTAAAGTCTCTAAATACTTGGATTAAAATGTTATTGTGTGAAAAAAGGGTTATGCAATTACCTTGATGTCCGGAGCTACGCAAAGTGGAAAAACCTACAGAAACGAAGGAAGTAAGGGAGTCGAGAATAACCCTTTGATTTCACCTCCACAAAGGGACGAGGAAGAGCTCCCGATGGTATCACCGAGAAGTGTGATCAATTTCATAAGACAGATAATTCTATGCATACCACCCCACCAACACCACCACCAGCTTCAGCGCCTTCACCCCCATCTTCACTTGTACCACCTCCGCCACCATTGCAATTCAATATGGCAAGCACAATAAAATTGTCAGTGTTCAAAGGTGTAGGAAATGAAGATTCAGACTAGTTTTGGTTCATGATAAAGATTGTATGGGAAGCGCAGGGAGTTACAGATGACAATAGAAAGAAAGTGACGTTGGTCGGTGCTCTACAAGATCATACGTTGACCTGGTATATTAAGAATTCTAATGACAATCAGAATGAGAGGATAACAGATATCCAAATTGTGCTGAATAGAGAATTTAGCAGGCCAAAGTCAGAGGTGCAGTTGATCATTGGATTCAAAGAGATCACAATGCTACTAGGTGAGACTACTTGGGAGTTGGATCAGAGACTGAAGTGCACAATTCGCGAAGCTAATATGAATTTTCCAGATGGACAACACTGCGAATGGTTTGGGGAATCACTAACGCCGCATTTAAGGAACACGTTGTCGCAACAGAGGTTAAAAAATCAGGCAGAGGCCCTGCATGAGACCCTGATATAGGATCCTAAACTGGGAGTTTAGCAAATCCACGTGCAGTTGAAAAAATTATGCCGTGAGATGCAGAGTCTGAAACAAGACAGGATAGCTTGCCCAGAAGTGCGTGAAGAAGTATGGTGCATAAAATGCAAGGGTCAGGGACATGACAAAGACCACTGCTCGGTGTTTGTGAATTACCTCGTGGGGGGAGGACCGATGTCGTTAAGACTAGAGGCCCAAGAAGGACCTAGCATGACGCCTGCTTTGTGGTCTATGACTTGTCAAATAGGAGGAAAGCATGCTACGAACAACTGCCATTTGTTATAGAAGTACACATAGAATTTGCAACAGTTGTTTTGTAACTTTTGTAGATCAGTTGGACACAATGAGCACACCTGTAGAAGCTATGAGCTGATGATGGATAAGACTCCCACCTACAAAGTTCAGGCTGAAACGCAGCCCCTTGACTAGAACGCAGGAGGGGCACGAATTGAATTTCAGGGGCGCAGACGAGGTCGAGGAGGAGGAGGACCTGGGAGAGGTCGCAGACCGCTGATATGTTACAATTGCGGGGGGCCAGGACATTATGCCCATGATTGTACAAATCCAATGCGTCCATCATGTCTATATTGTACCTTGTTTGATCATGAGACAGAGGATTGTCGCACACTGATAGCTACGCTGCGCGACAAGGGAGCGCTCCAACCTTGCCCGACATAAAACCTGTAGATAATGAGGTATGAGCCGTGTGAGGAAGAAATCAATGTGAAAATTGTGGTCCAAAGTGGAATTACGATAGGAGATGATAAAGGAAAATAACTTGATGAGAGTACTTGGGTTCGCAAGGTTCCGAAGAAATAACCAGAGTTTGATTTGGAGCCTACTAAGGAAACCTTCATGGAAGCTAGGAAGAGATTCGTTGATGCCTCCACTTCAGGAAGCAAAGACAGACCAGAGCCAAAAATGGACCCATCGTTGCTCACGATGTTCCTAGGAACATGCATGAAGCTACTGCACGACAGTAAGGCTATAAAGGGATTGCAAGAACTCATTAATAGATGCACTTTGATCGCACCAAGACAACCACGTGTAGTCCAGAAGATTGGAAAGCATGCGACAAGGACGGGAAGTGAAATGAGGTTGATCACACGGATTGGAGAATATGAGATGGACCAAGTGATTTTGGACCTAGGATCGGATGTGAACATTCTACTGAAGCAGACATGGGAGCGCATGGGAAGGCTTACAATGCAATGATCTCCTATCCAACTATGAATGGTGAACCACCAAAGGATCATACCTATGGGGAGATTGCAGGGAATCATCGTGGATATTGAAAGGGCAAGCATGCTAGCAGACTTTGAAGTGATAGAGATTGTTGATGACAACAATCCCTACCCCATGCTCTTAGGAATCGATTGGGCCATTAACATGAATAGGGTGATAAATCTGAAGAAGTGCAAGATGATTTTTGAGAAAAAGTCTTTGCACGTAGTCATACCTTTGGGCCTTATTGAGGGATCACGCTACACTGAGCTAGTGCAGTACTCTGAAAGTGATGATGACTTAGACTGCATCTACAAGATAACTGTGCGAGAGCAAGACTAGGTAAATCCCACTACAGACAGACAAATCTCATGGGAGAGTGAAAGCTCCTGTACATCTAATTCTAATGAGGAAATAATGCGATGGCAGAACCAGTTACGCAAGGTAACCACACTGAACTATAACATGATGACAAGATCGTTGTGCTGCATATTGACAAAAGTGAGGGATCTACCTACTTATGATGGGTTAAGTGAGGTAGATGCTTTCTTGAATAGATTTGAAAGGGAGGTGCCAGAACAATAACGTTTAGAGGCTCTGAAATGGGTACTACGCGCTACGCTTGTGAGGTGGTGGGGTATGCACCAAAGAAGCTTTGAGAAATGGTGCAAATGTAGGAGAATGATGTGCATGCATTTATGAAGCTTTGGATGGGGCTAACAAATAAATATAATGTCTGGGATGGTCCACACGTGCACCTGTCTAGGTCGGTACAGGAATATGTTTAACAACCTGCGTGGATGCACATGGACTTTGCATTGGGGAACACGGCCAATAAGCATGTGTGGGTGAGGAAATTGCACGAACGGTCCCTCAAGTTGGGATGAAAGAGGGTGGAAAGAATGAGTGTGCAGAAGGTTACCCCCGCAGAAGCCTTTAACGAAGTGTGCGAAGCACTGAACATGGTATATAATGCACTCTGGGACCTGCACTGAAGCATCGAAGCGATTGGGACCTGCACATACCAGTAGTTTTGTGGTCTTATAGGCCAACGTGCAAGAAACTGATAGGACAGACACCTTCTAGGCTAGCCTATGGAGCAAACGTTGTAGTCCCAATAGGGTATGTTATGCCTAGCCTGCGCATAGTAGTACTGGTGGATATGATGGTTCGCAAATGCCTTAGAAGAAGGGATCATGCAGCTAAATGAAGAAGAATGTTTGGGACCTAAGGAAGAAATCCGATAGGGTGATCTTAGGCTCCAAGGACTCATGAAATAAAGAGTGTTGTTAAGGGAGAAAGGCACTATGGTGGAAGCAGAGGTCAAGAAGCTTGAGGAAGAAATAAAGAAGGATTTTTTCGATAAGAAAATTGTGGTGATAAAACAGGGTGCTCATGATTATGTTGACAAATTTTGGGACAACCACCGAGAGTTAATTAGCCTGATGCCTTGGATGGGGCCGTATATTACTATAGGGATCACCCATGGTGGTGCGATGCTGATGGTGAAGTGCGCGATGCAGACAGTAAAAATAAAATGCGGATTTTTTCCAAGAAAAGTGATGGATGACCAGTTGAAACCCTTTATAGGTGGCACGACCACCTGACTAGCTGTGGGAAGTACAATCTTAGTGCTCCAGGTAGTTGAAAGCAGGCGCGGGACTATAAACTACTCTGCCCAAGAGCTGTGCGATGTCAGGGCTACACGCAAGAGCAAAGTGTCACAAGGTCCATGACCGTGCAAGGGTGGCTGCACTGCCACGTGGGTTAGCTGAAAAGTGACCATTGCAGTCACTACTCACAATGTGATGCTTGACTTGAGACCAAATGGAGCGGGCGACAGGAAATTAAGACGAGCTTTATGGGCACGATTTGAGAAAATCTGCCACCAAGGGAGCATTAATGGACTAGAGTTGCGGGGAACGGTTGAATTCAAATTCAAAAGGTGCTATAAATTGCAAAGGGTTTCCCAACAAAAAACAATTGGTCATTTGTGAATTGAGTTATCATGCTCCCCGAGTATTCCGAATCGAGACCTGTTTGTCCTGTGGAGAGTGTTGTTTGAGCACCTGATTAAACAATTGAGATATTTCTAGATGAACAAGATGGTTTCGTCCGAAGAAGCCAGGGAAATCGAAGAAATGACTGCCGAAGAAGCCGTTCAGGCCATGACCATAAAATATGCCCTTGAGAGTGCCAAGATTGTTGCGGAAATCCCTAAATCACCACGCACACTGAGATCAAAGAAAGATAAGTAGCCCATGATTCCGGTGCGCATGTCCCCTTGAAATCTACTGAGAACTAAATTGACCATGGAGGAAAAAGGGAAAGCGGTTAACTTGGAAACTGATGAGGAGGAGGAAGATCTTGAGGACATCCTGATTGAAGAGGATGAGGACAAAGACACGAAGGAAGAAACCGAGGCTGCGTACCCTCCAACTAGGCTTCCCGCATATGTCCCAAGCTGAAGGGGAAGGCAAAGGTGCCCAAGGACCTCGATGAAAGCAAGATCTCTCTGCAGACTCCACTCCTCTTGGATGATATCATTTTTGAAGGAACGCACCTGGGATGGGTGCTGAGTTTGAAGTTCGAAGATTTGGATCATGCCGACCACGAGAAATTCCCCCACTTGGTGACCGCGCAGCTGATGAAGCCAAAGAAAAACACCGTATCAGGAGTCATAAAGTTGGAGCCATGAAACTGGTTACGTGGAGTCGAAAAGGCAGGGTTGCTGAACCTGCTCTGGGTGTTTCATTACCATTGCGCTCCAGTGACTATCTTTATCATCAGGTAGCTGATCTTCCTAGTGCATGGTGGGTGTTTGTGGCTGGAGGAGCCCATCCCCATCACGGACCACCTAGTCCATAGAATTACCCGACTCCCTTGTACGGTGAAGACCTAGCAAACATTTTGGAGGGTAAAACAGTGATTTGGCCATCGCAGAGGCCATGAAAAAGAAATACAAGCTGGAGAAGAACATGAGGGGCTACGCAATATCTGGTATCAACAACAAGGCAGTTAGAGTTGCGACTCAGATATTGGCAGGTAAGGTCATGCGAAAGTGTCGCGTGAATGAGGTGCTCATGCCAGTGGCTACAATAGCCGAACAGTGCGCAGAGGGGGTCCAGTTTAACTGGTCCAAATTTTTGTGCAAGGAGTTCCTGGAGAATTTCTGCGAGGCACAGAAATAAGGGAAAATTTTCTAATATGCATGGCTTCTACTGTCCATAATGCTGGTGGCTAGGGAATTGCCTAAGGATAGCCAGTTCCCCACAATTGTAAGGGATCTCCCGAAGGCCGTGAAGTACGCTTCACTATGGGCCACTAAAGACGTGCACCGGATCCGAGATAGTAAAATATTCTGGGTGTTCATGGAGATGAACACTAGAATGGGGATTAACTACAAGCCACAGCTATCACCCACTATCTACAACATTGTATAAATTTTCACAGAGTTTAAAGTAGACTTTCATCACATCTACCTTAGGGCGCATAAGCACCCTACAAATAAGTGGAACGAACTACCATATATGGCCACAGATGATGTGATCTTTGACGTACTTGAGATGTGGTTGCCGGAATGGCGCGCTCTAGATATCTCTGAGGTGGAAATGTCTGCTACACAGAAAATGAAGGAGGAGGAAAAATTGTGCATGGCACAGTTGGCGAAAAAGAGGAGGAAAGAAGCAGCAACAGTAAAGGTGCAAAAGGCATGGGATGTTGCGCAGACAATAACAGAACAACATAAAGCATGGGACACTGCGCAGACAGGAACAGAACAGCAGAAGGCCCCAACAGAAACATAGAAGGTAGCAGAAACGGAATGTGAGGGCCAAAAGTTGCCTTCACCTGAGCAGGAGCAAGAGATGGACATGGAGATAGAGGAGGGCGGCACAGACCCACAAATAGCATTAACACTATTGAAGTACCAGCAACCAAGAGAGAAAATGGGGTCGTGCAAGAAGGTAAAAGTGTTTGAGATGTCTATCAACCCGATCACCCTTACCGAGGGCGATCTGCACGATATAGGAGAGGCAGTGCGTGACGTCACCACAGAGGCCCTCCAGAACTTTATAGAGGAGAATCAAATTGTGTTGGGGGCCCTCTGAGCATAGATTCAAGATTTGCAGGTGCGCACTCCCTAGGTTGGTACTCTCTCGACCAACCTCGCAGTAGGAACAATCACAGCCTAGGAAATGTTGCGCGCTTATACGACCAACACAATAGTGTTGCCAGAGGGGGCACTGGTTACAGAAAATGAGGCCAATAGGCCTATGGTCAGTACATTGACAGTAATAGGGATTAACATGGTTGCACTCCCTTGGGAGACGCTCTATGTTATGCAGGATGGTATTACTACAGAACTGCGGGCTAGGGAGAACTGCACACTGCAGGTGTTGAGTGAATAGAGGATAAACATGGAGTAGTTGAGCTTGCAGCGCGACGAGGTCATATTTTAGAACAAGAAGATGGTACAGGTAATTGAAGAATCCTACTAGATGGTCCCTAAGCTATCCATTCCAGCAGAAGCAGTAGCAGAGGTGCGCATCCAAATATTAGCAGCAGGTGTGCGTGAGGTGTGAGAAGAAGTGGCCAAGGTTCATCTAGAGCTGAACCTTTAGATAGTAGAGCTACAGTTGAAAGCGCATCCTTCAAATCCTCCAGAGGTAAGGGAACAA